>JAPKLX010000230.1:378710-394834 GCA_026898415.1 Leonotis leonurus
GATCATTGCATTGTTATCTTGATCATTTAGTAACGGATAATGAGGAGAAAAGGCCGTCAATCTATTTATTTTGTTCATTGCTAAAACAAAATGAGGTTCTTTATTTAATATAGTTCACAACCTTGATATATAATGATTCTCATTCTGTTAATTCACAAAACAAAACCTTTCTAAAATGGGTATATATAGCATGTCACGAGTTTTTATTAAACTGAAAGAAATAGAAGTTTTAGATTTTTGCAAAAAAGAGAAAATCTCAATTTACATTTTTTTTTTCACGAAAATATTTTTTGATCAAGTCAGATGTTGATGCAGAATATAAATATTTTCATTTTTTGCTGACATGAGTATGAAAATGCATTTGAAATCGATCCGACATCAACTTAAACTTTGTCGGAAAAGATTATCATAATAAAAAAAGAAAAAAATTATAAGTTGCTGTATTTATTAGTTAATTACATGTAATGAAAAAACTAAAAAGATTTCAAGTATGAGATTTTGAAACTATTAACTCTAAAAAAACTTATTTAGTACTTACCACAAATTTCTGTCTTTGGATTTTTCCATGAACTGCTACAAAGTCACATAAGAGAAGAAGAAGCCAAAAATTCAAGATAAAAAACTTCATGATAGCTTGAATATATCAATCTACTTAATTATACTTAGAAACTAAATATGTATTTGGGTGTTTAATTCTTTGATATTTCGAATTGCTCATACATTTGAAGTATTTATAGAGGTAGCATAATTAATTAACAATAATTAAATACTATATATATTGGAGAAGAATCGAGATTGTATAAGAATGATTTTGCCTCTTTTTTAGAAATTAAGAACCTGGTTTTCTTTTTTCAACTGCATAGTTAATTTGAAGTTTCTCATGCTTTGACTATTAAAATTTACGCGTCCAAATTTTAACCACCTTTAATTTAATTAATTTCTTAAAGGAATTCACCTTTTTGAAATGTATGTATATATCCTTAATTAGCAAATTAAAGTCAAATAATCACCAAATATTTCAACTTCAGTGCTTTTCTTCTTGCATTTTCTTTGAATTTTAATTATAAGTAGATAATTTAATTTAATTTAATTACTTTGACAAAATAGTAAATTCACCTAACTTCTAAGCAAAGTCTAAATATAGAAATCTTGGTATGATTAATTAATTTGAGTATATATATCCTAATTAAATTATATATATATATGGTGAATATTATAACGCTCTGAAGCAAAATTGAATTGAAATTCTAGAGATCTCGTGACTCACACGAGTTAACTCGGATTTGCTATCTCTTGTGATTCATTCTTGCATTAATTTTACATTCAGTCACAAAATGTTTATTCTTGTTGCACCAATCACCATAGTTTCATACTCAAAATTCAACACCTAAACTTGCAAGTGAATGGAAGAATATAGGTATAAAGAAAAAAAAAAAAATCAAAACCTTTGCAAGTGGTACTGCATAAAGTAGTTTAATTTTTTTTAAAATGATATGATCCGTATTTTTTTAAAAAGATAATTTTTACTATTTGCACAAATAAAAAAGAAAAGTGTATTATATTTATTATGGGAGATAATACATTTTTTTTGTTAGTAAAAAGGTTAGAGATTCATGGAATATAAATGCCAAAGCCAACATTTTCAATTAAATGAAAGGTTTCCTACAACTAACTTCATCAATTAAAGTCATTATTCCAAAGTCCATAAAAAAGTCCTCTTAATCCACCTCAAATCACCTCACAATTAGGATCGTAAACAAATAGAGCTATTCAAGGTTCAGTTCAAAAATGAGTCATTCGAAACTTGACTTGATAGTAAGCGAGTCAAGTTCGAGCACGATTTCAAGCTTGATACTTCTATCATGTCGAACTAGAGCCTGACAATGCTAGGCTCGTTGAGTTCACAAATATGTCCGAGTTCATTTGTTCACGTGCATATTATCGAACCTATTCACGAGTCTTGGGTGCCTTCAATTGAACATTTAGTCAAGCCCCAAGTTAAAATAGCTAAATTTCTATAATACAAAATCTAAATGAGCTCAAACTCGAAAACCATTAATATGAGTATCAAACGAGCCAAAATCGAGCTCGAAAATAATTACTCCCTCCGTCCACGAATGTGGTTAACGTATTGAGTTGACACGAGTTTTAATGTAGTATGTTGACTTTGTGTGGGAAACTGTAATAAGTGGAGTTAGAGGAGAGTAAAAATGTATTTAATATAGTGAGTGGAGATTGAGTCTCACTTTTGTATTGTTTGATTTAGTTTCAAGGACAAAAGGGGTACACTTTTATTTCCAAAAAAAGAAAGTTTTAAGTGTTAACAATATTGGTGGACAAACCAAAATGTCAAAACGTTAACGACATTGGTGGACGGAGGGAGTATAATATTATTGAGCTGAGCTCAAACTCGATAATTTCATGTCAAGCCGAACTCGAACAATATATCAAAAGTTCGAGTCGATCTCGAATCGAACTCGAACACCCTAATATTTTAAAAAAGTCGAGCCAGACTAAGTAGTATTTAGCTCAGCTTGTCTCATTTATAGCCCTAGTCACATTAAGGAATTGTTCTTCATATGTATTATTAATAAGCATAACTACTTTCAAATATATGAAATTATGAAAGCTACCAAATTCTGGTATCTAATAGTAGTAACTCATGTTTCTAGTGCTCACATGCACAGTTGATTTCTGTTTACTATTGATATAGGTTAACATGTTCTGGTCCTTCTCACCCTTTTAAGTTTTCTATTTTACTTATTTCAAATTCTAGAGTGATTTATGATAAATTTATTGAAATTTGATATTAACATGATATTTAATAAGGTTGAAATTGTAAAATTATTATTTTCTTGATATATTAAATTAGTAAATTGAAACACTTCAAAAATAAATAAAATAAGTGGGAGTATTTATTTCAATAATCAAGAAAAGGAAACATAAACTTAATTCCCCTATGCTGTTGCTTTCATGCAAAAATTGTCTATTTCATCTACTCCATTCGTCCGGTTTAAAATTATTTATTTATTTATTTTTTTTGGATCGTATCATTGATATTAACTTATTTTAAAAAATAATTCTTTAAAATGTACATACCATAATATTTTTCATTTTTTACACTAGTCCTTATTTTAAGTGATAAAAAGAAACAAGCCGATTTTAAGGGAACGAGAAGGGAGGATAAGCTAAGTAATATATAATACCCAACCTGTAATAATAGAGATAAATATCAGTATGCCATTTCAATCACAGTATTTTACTTACTGTTACAAAATAACTAAATACCTCGACTCCATCTCCAAATTTCTTAAGGGTATTTTGTCGAGCACTTGGTGAATATCCAAGCTAACCTAGATCAAGTGTTGCAAGCTCTACCTTCACACTCGTATAAACTACAAATTTCCCAAGACATATAGAATAAAGACAGCATTCTCGTTCACTGTTTACTGTTCACTGATCAAGTGGTGTATGCTAAATGGAGAAGATGAGAGTATTCTATAGTGAAAGAGGAACGTACACAAATAGTTCGATGAAATGCCCTTATGAGTATCGTCATACGTTCGTTAACAGCGATGGGCTAATTGCAGCGGAAGATTAAACGTCGTTGGTTATTTGACGAGAACCTTGTTATAAGAGAAATCCACAACCATAAAAGTGAATTTGCTACACCTTTCCTGATTAACAATTACTTATTAGAGTTAACATGTCTTTAATGAACAATAGGAGTTAGAGGAAATGTCTGAAAGAAGACTTAAGGGTTTGAAATGTGAATGCAACAAACTAATTGCATCAATACAACTTCTAATTACAACAAGAAATTGTTCTTCTATATATCAATATGCATAAGAACTAATTTCAAATATTAAAATGAAATTATGGAAGTTCTACATACCAAATTCTGGTTTCTAATAGGACAAACTCATGTCTTTTAAATTAGTTAAATTTTAACTTTAATTTTTAAGTGAATATCTTTTAACTTTCGTCTCTAAAAAGTCAGAGGAAGTACCTTTTAGAAAGATCAAGAAAGAAGACGCATAAACTTAATTCCTCCCACCTACACTGCTGTCCCCTGTTGTTTTCATGTAATAAATGTATGTTTCCATTATTATTAGGAGATGCTATAATGGAATGTACACAGAAAGTAGGTAAATTCTGTGGTGATTATTATTCCTGGGACATCATATATATTTTAAAATATTAATTTCTAGATGCACGTTTTAAATAAAGTCTATATATTATTACTCCCACAATCCACTTGGATGATTTACATTTGTTTATATTAAGTACCCCAACGGTTCGATGGAATGCCACATATTATCCTAAATAGTTAATTAGAAATTGAGTTTTGATCACAAAAATTGTTTTATTTTCTGAGCGAATATATTGTGCCAAGATTCTGGAATAATGTCACGCCCCGTCCCCGGCAGAGTCCGGGCGCGCGACTATGGAATAATTAAATGAAGGATAATTGAAGGATAAATAAATAAAGGTAGGATAAAGTTGAACCTTGAAAGCTTTGAAGGAACAAAAGATAATTCGATAACTGAGTTCAGCTCAGACAACAAGTTAATTTACATAATTGGCAACCTCGCCAAACAAAAATTTATAGAAACTCACGCAGCGGAATAAGGATCGACTGAAGTCTACGTGTATGAAGACACGTAGACACCCAAGACTTAATAAAAGACCGACAAGTCCGCCATAGCATCTCCCATCATCACGTCTCAACCTGCACATTTATATTTAAATTGGATCTTTGAAAGGTTTACTCGGTTGAGTCTTGTTTTCTAAAGATAGTTCTATGCTCTGAATTATAAGAATGTGTCTTATATGTCTATGTTTCAAAATCTGAAACCTACATATGGTTTGATTCATTCAGTTAGGTAAAGAATAGTTCTAAATGTAAAGCTTGGCATCACTTATGTCTGCTAAGTTATTGTTTTGCTAAATCTGAAACTTAGAATCAATTCTAACTTCTCAATGAAATCCTGGTACATTATGGATATATGTTCTGTATTCATGGATTCAATTAGAGGTATTAAACAGTTTTATAGTCTAAATAAGATTGTGAGTTAAAACTGAAAGATATGAATTTAAGGTATAGCTAGAGTTTAAATTTCTTACTTTCAACTTAAACTACTTCTTCTTGGAAGACAAAGTGGCTGCTGCACTGCTGTGGTTTGAAGTGTTTATGTGTGTGTTTCTGGTTGTAGTAAACGGTTACAAGGCAGCCTTGCACCCCTTTTTATAGTTAGATGTAGTGTGTGTTGTTTATCTTAGTGCTTAAGACTTGGTAGCTAGTTCTAATAGACTTGTTGCTATTATTGTAGGGCATGGGAGTAAAGCATGGAATAGAGTATGGAAGTCTCATTCCTCTTTCACTCAACCGAAGATCACAGCTCTTTTCTGCACCATTTCTAGCTGCAGCAGCATGGTGCTTTGGTTTATTTCCTTGCCTTACTTTCCATTGTATTTTATGATCATCACTTCTCATAATTATGGAAAGAATTTCTTCTTTCCTCTGTTTTTAGAGGCTGCAGCAGCATGGTGCTTTATGTAATACTTAGATCTTTTATTTGCTTTATGTAATGTATTGTATAATTTGGTGTTAGGGCTGTACGTATATATATAAGATAGGATTCAAGTGTTTCAATTTATTAGACTTCCTTACTTTCCTTTATTCATAGACTGCAGCCTTATGATTTGGTTTAGATCTTTTCTTTGTTTATTGCAATGTATTATCTAAATTTTGATGGTAGCAACTATGTACCAACACATATATTTATATAATAGATGAGGTACACTCAAGTGTTTTACTTATCTATCTTTCCTTATTTAATTCAATACCTAATTGCATGCATGTGCAACCACTTGAGAGTTTCTATCTTACTTCTTTCTTATCCAACATAGTGCAGGTTTTAGTATACATATACTGTGCGTGGGGGTTTTTTTTTATGTCTTGTAACATTTTCAGATTTCAACAACATATATTTATATAATTAAGTGTAGATGCTTCATTAGATATATAACATCTTAACCATACAACTTATTGTTGTAAGTATTCCATGTATCATTTATAAGTTCTCCAATATCCATAACATTTTTCTACACTTATAATTTATATAAGTCCAATGTATAAATCATACACCTTAATATTAATCCCTTAAGATATTAATCAAAATTCCTTTAATAACTTATTATACTAAACCAAAATTCCTCTTTAATTAAATTAAATTTTCATTAGTTAACTAAACATTCAAAATTTTATTATCCGATTATATTACAAACGCGTTCGAATATCGTTATTTCGGAACTTAAAAAGACGGGGTATTACAAATAACAATAACAATACTGTGAACTACCGCTCTGAAGAAATGCTTGTGTAAGTAAAAGTAAGGTATTGGACAAGAAAAGCATGGATAGAGCCATGGCATGGTTCATGTTAGACTGCAGGGTAAGCAATGTTCGAAGGCTGGCCAGCTAAAACTATGGTGAAGTCTGATGGTGGGCCCTTTGAAGAAAGTGTAATAGCTCACTGGTCTAGCTCCATGGCACCGAAAATGTATCAGGGCTCACGGATCATGAACTGAATAGCAAGAAAGACTCACGTGCCACTAAGTGCTCTTACTAATTTATTATTGCTCATAATTAATGTCCGCCTACTTTTTGCGTGATGTTGGGTAGCTTTTATATCATTTGAAAAAGAAAAAGTATTGTTACTACAATATAAAAATAATATAAATATTTCTCCTAATAATTGTACATGACACTAGCTATATGTAGGAATAATAATTGGTCGGAATAATAATTGGTCGGATTTGGATTAGATATGGTTTTGTACCAATTCAAGTTCAAATTTTTTGACATGAGTTCAGATCTAATATATATTTATTGGATTTTAAAAATTGAGATTCGTGTCTAGATCTATGAGATATGTTGATTTTATGGTTGTAAAAATTTACTGAAAAAATGGTATACCGTACTTACTGTATCGAAAAATACCGTAAAATACCAAATTTAAGGTATAGCGGAATTTTTGGTAAGGTATGATACCATACCGAACTTTTCGGTAAGATAAAGGTATGATTTTTCCAAATACCGATGTATACCGTCATATACCGTACCGCAGTATATACAAAAAAATTGGTATATACCGTTATTTTGGTGTGTGTCTATATATATATATACACGTATATTTATTCTATATCATATATATTTGATTTGAATTATAACAAACTTATTCATTCATATTATGAATCATAATTGATAAATATTAATGACAAATTGCAAAATATATGAGTTTATTGATAATAAAAATGATTTAACAAAAACTTATACTTATTATTTTAAATGATAATGACAAAATATAATATATATTTTTATAACATAACTAAAATAATTATGATATATTTACAAAATCTATTAAATTATTTTTTCTAAAACAAGCATATCAATCTAAATAATTATATTATTAACTACAATAACATAAATATAATTATAATCTAAAGTATGATTTAAGAATATAAGTGTTTTATATGATCTAATAACTACACCTGCTTGATATTATATAATATAAGCTTTAGTATATAATTAATGAAAATATGTTTATTTTGTTATAATATATCATGCATAATTGACCAAATTAATTATGATTTATAAATCTAATCTAGTTAGTTATATAAAACACAATAATGTAGTTAGTTAATATATTTGTAATTGATTATATGATATTCGTTGTTTTTCTGGAAAAATTTGTTATTAAAAATTACCACTTACTATGTTTTTGTATATGTTAAATGTTATTTAAGTTGTTCATTATAAATAAGTTTTTGTATAACGTGAAGGAAAGATATTCCAAAATAAGATAAGATATACTGAAATAAGGTAAGTTTTGGTATATCGTAAAAGAATAGTATATCGAAGTAAGGTAAGGTATACCAAAAATAAGGTAGGGTATATGTATGTAAAAATGTCATACCGAAAATAAGGTATACCGAAAAGTATGGTAAGGTAACGGTATGAATTTTCCGTACCGAAGATAGATGTAAGATATAAGGTATGAAAATTTTAGTAAGGTATACCGTATCGTGACACCCCTAGCCGATTCCACAGATACTATCCAAATCCATGTATTTTTTAAAATAATTTTACAATCATTTGTATGCTAATGGGAGTTGTTGCAAAATTGATTACAATTAAAATCTAACTTTAAAATATTCAAGGAAATTTTAAATGTTGCATCAGCTGTCATCAACATCCTAAACAAGAGATGGGTTCAATAAGTAAACGAGATTTAATGTTGTATAAAAATATATTTAAAATAATATATACCATAAATAATTAAATTAACGGGTCCTCGGGCCAGATTTGGGTCTCGAGTGAACTTTAGATTCGGTATTGGAAGAAATTTAAAAACTCCATATCTGATCCGGATCTATTGAGTCTGAAATTTGAAAGATCCATATCCAAAAAAATTGATATGGATTTACGGATTTGGACCGGATCCAGTATCCACTTCCCTCTCTAGTTATCTGTGTCTACAAATCGTTTTTTCGCCTGGCTAATTTTTAAAGAAATGAATGCAACAGATTAACTTTTAAATTGTATACAATTTGTAAATTAATGACTAGTTAATAAAAAATTAAGATATAAATAAATCTAATAAATGAAATCGTATTAATGACCTTAATTAAGATGGGGTTTTCCCTAAATAAAAAATGCGTTAAAATGAGTTTCTGGAAACTGGCCATTTACTAATTAATGATCAATAAGTTTGTCCATTAGTCACTTTCTATATGTTCATACATTTCTTTTGTTCAATTATTGGATATTTGAAACATATATGGAAACATATAATGAGTAAATACATTTGCTTAGCTAGGTATGTAAATTAACAGATCCACTTCACCATCTAGGGCCGACATTTATTAATATATACACGGTTGATTTGACAATGTAATGTCACGTAAGTATGCGAGTCATTATAAATTTTGTTTGTTTTTTTTTATTTTCTATTGAATAGATATCAAACAATACGAAATTGTTGCTTATTTTGTCACTTATACATTAATAAAATTATTACGTGATTCCTTTCTCTATTTTTTATAAAATTCATTCGATACATACACTTCAATTAAAAATAATAAATTAATTAGAATATAAATAAATTCACATAACAAAATTAATAAAAATAATAAATCAAGTAAAATTAAAATTAATTCACATAACTAAATTAATAATAATAAATTATCATGGGACACAAACTGCACTCAATATACAAATACATACAAAGATAAACAATTTTGTTATAATATACATGTATAATCAAATTAAATATCAATTTATTGGTGAGAGGAAATATCATTAACTCTATAACATATTTCAATCATGTGATTTTTATACCTTTCGTCGTCATGTAATAATTAAAGACTATAGGGTCCATTTGATCAGTGAGTTGGTAATGGAATAAAAAGAACCCTAAAATTAACATTATAAATACTGAGCAAACTTCTCCAATTAATCTCAACTATACATACAAAAAAAGAAAAAGGAAAAAGAAACAGACAACTAGTTTTATATAATTACTAGAAAAAGAGGAAGTATGCTTTCAGTTATGAGGTTTTTCATGTTGTGCTTCTTAGGTATAGTTATACTAGGAAGCATGACAACAGTTCATGGTTCAATTCGTCGTTATAGGTTTGAAGTAAGTATATATCTTCTTCTTCATCTCCGTCTTCCCGTTTGTTTCACATTGATTTTATTTTCAGAAAAGAGTAAGCTAACTTAATAGAATAGACAACAGACTGTTGTCTGTGGTCTATAACTGCACTCTAATAAACTACACCTTCATTAATCACAATCAATTTTTTAATAAACCACAGATATCACCTGTTGTCTATTACTGTTTTTCATGTTGTGACATAAGTTAAATTTATACTTGTTGCATGCATGCAGTTGGTAAACACTCCATACACAAGGCTATGCACCAACAGGAGCATACTAACGGTGAACGGACAATACCCGGGGCCAACTATATATGCTAGAAGAGGAGATTTGATCATAGTCGATCTTATTAATCGTGCCGATCAAAACATATCTATCCACTGGTAAAATAATTTATGACCTAATTTGGTATACGCTTCGTCCAGTGCTTAGATAGGAACTAAAAACCAATCTGGACCGTTGATCTTGGTAAAATTTATGGTCCAAATTAAGTATGCATCAAATTCATTCATAGAATGTATTGAAATTACGATGCATTAGTTAATGAATAAAAATGCATTACCATTTTATGCAATAAAATACTACATGTAATGCATCAATGTAATACATAAAATGCATAAATTTTGCTTCCTACCTAAAACTTGGTTCTCACCGGATCTCATACTTGTAAAGTAATATATAAGTATTAATTAGGTGCATAGTTGGTGTAATGAGTATATTTTGGTAAGTTTAGGCATGGAGTGAAACTGCCGAGAAATCCATGGTCCGATGGTACCAGCTTCATAACACAGTGCCCCGTTCGCCCCGGCACAAGGTTCACCCAACGGATTACTCTGTCAGACGAGGAAGGCACGTTATGGTGGCACGCTCACATCAATTGGTCTCGAGCTACGGTTCACGGGGCCATCATCATTCTACCTCCCAAGGGACAAACTTATCCTTTCCCTAAGCCTCATGCTCAAGTTCCCATCATACTAGGTATGTAAATTAATTGTACAAATTAATATTAATTAAAAATGAATTTGGATGATGATGAATTGTGCAGGACAGTGGTGGAACTCTGGCGTGGAAGAAGTGTTGAAG
This sequence comes from Leonotis leonurus, assembly GCA_026898415.1. Classification (NCBI taxonomy): domain Eukaryota; kingdom Viridiplantae; phylum Streptophyta; class Magnoliopsida; order Lamiales; family Lamiaceae; genus Leonotis; species Leonotis leonurus. Next base: position 389,520 of record JAPKLX010000230.1, read on the forward strand.
CAGTTTCTAGAGGGAGGCCGCTCTAACACTCCTCCTGATGCTCTGTTAATAAATGGTCAACCTGGAGACTTGTATCCCTGCTCAACACAAGATACGTTCAAATTGAGTGTTGAGGTGGGCAAGACGTACCTAATCAGACTGATCAACGCGAATATGAACAGTGTGATCTACTTTCAGATCGCCAACCACAGCGTCACCATGGTTGGGGCCGACGGCGCCTATACGAAGCCGTTGAGAACTGATCACGTCGTGATTGCATCGGGACAGACCATGGACTTCCTGCTCCAAACAAATCAGCCACCCGGCCATTACTACATGGCTTGGACAATATACGGTAGGAAAGTTTACGTCCCCTCCACAGGCATCATCGAGTACGTCGGAAACTACACGGCGCCTTCGTCTCCGGCGTTCCCATCTTTTCCGGAATATGCGGTCACGCGGCCGTCGATATCCATCGTTTTCACCAGCCAACTGAGAAGCTTGGATTCCAAGAACCACCCGATCGTCGACTTTCCTAAGAGCATCACAGAGAACATGTTTGTGACTCTCGCCATTAATGAAGTCCCCTGCAACACAAGCACGTGCATGGAGAGTCAGAGGATGTTGGCGAGCCTGAATAATGTCAGCTTCATCCTTCCCGACACCACCCACGTTCTCCACGCTTATTACCTCGGAATCAATGGAGTTTACACCGCCGATTTCCCCGACAGACCGGATCGTTTTTTCAACTTCGCAGAAAGTAATTTCACCAGTGAGAGAGCGCGCCCCAAGTTCGGAACGGCTGTTAAGGTTTTGGAGTACAACGCTGCAGTTGAAATTGTGTTTCAAGGCATCGACTACAAAGCAGTTGATCATCCCATACACCTCCACGGCTACAGCTTCTACGTCGTCGGAGGGGGGATCGGAAACTTCAATAGCACTTCCGATCCTCTCAACTACAATCTCGTTGACCCACCACGCATGAACACTATCGTTGTTCCATTTAATGGCTGGATCACTATACGATTCAAAGCCGACAATCCAGGTTTCATTATATTATTACTACCTGTGTCCCATTATTCCATAATTATATGCAATTTCAGAAAAATCGATTGTTCCAGTGTAATTTAATTTTAATGTATTTAACGAATAATTAAACACGGCTTGTATGCGTGTAGGAGTATGGTTCCTGCACTGCCATCTCGATCGTCATCAGACATGGGGAATGAAGATTGCCCTCATCGTTCAGGACGGGAAACTCCCCCATCAGAAGATGCTTCCGCCACCGCCGGACATGCCACGTTGCTTAAAAATCTCATCGGATTCCGATCAGTCTCCTCTTCTATTGTCGGCGACGACCACCGATATTAGTACTCCTATCCAATAAATTATATATGTAGACGTTTCTATATTCATTTTTATTAGTATTAATGAATTATTTACACAAGTGTGTGTGATAGTTAATTAATCCCTTTCGGATTTACAGAAGTGTGTATCTTGATAAATTTCCTCTTTTAGTAATTATATTAATAAATTTCCTTAATTTGAAGTATTTTTTTCGACACTGAACTTATGACTGTCGGTATTGCTGAGTGGTCATTGATATTTTATACCCCATTTTATCACGTGCGACTCCAGTCTGGCTTGAGATATAATATTTTAATTAACATTATCAGTATATGAAAGAGACATCTAATCTACTACTAATATTTTGTTCATTGGTTGATGTGAGAGGTGGCATATACAATTAAGATATTCAAATCTTTCAAGAACATAATATACATGTGTGATGATACTCTTAAATAATTTGGAAATGAATTTGCCGACACATAGTAGTAATATATATATCAAGAGTCAAATTTGTTATTTGAAAACTTACGGTTACATGATGATAATAACTAAATACCACGACTCCATCTCCAAATTTGTTATTGTCATTTTGTCGAACACTTGTTGCGTACAACAGCTAACTTTCATAGTAGTCGTAAAAAACACAAATTTCCCAAGACTTATCGAATAACAGAGATATTCTCTCATTAACTGTTCCTCAAAACTACCTTTATAGTTATCAATTAATAATTTCGAAAATTTGTTATGAGAATTTTGTCGAACACTTGTTGGGCATTTTACCACTTAATCCTGTGCTCATGAAACGTGCAATGCAACTGCAAACCAAGACCCAAAAGTGCTATCAAGCCTATGACAAATGGGGCTGCAGAAGGAAGGAGCACAGACTCAATCTAACAAGGTTTCGTAAAGGAAAAGAGGTGGTCGATACTTTATATATACTCCATTTTATCACAGTCATATTTCTTTTTGAAATGTTCTGTTAATAATAATTACTGAAAGTTACTTGATGTTTTTATAAAATGCAACAGTCATTATTAGTAAGACAAATGAGTTCCTTTATTTAATATAGTACACAATCTTGAATTATATATGATCATGATTCTCATTCTGTTAATTAACAAAACAAAACCTTTCTAAAATGGTATATATAGCATGTCACGAGTTTATATTAAACTTTGAAAGAATAAAAGTTTTAGATTTTTGCAAGAAAGAGAAAATAATTAATTCTCTAGAAATTTCCAAATAATTTTTTTTTCTTCATAAAATTTCAATTTAGTCTATATATATATATATATATATATATATATATATAGATCAATTTATAAAATTTTCATATTTTTTTCACAACAATATTTTTTGATCACGTCAATGTTGACATAGGATCTAACATGTCATTATAAAATATTTTCATTTTATGTCGATATGCTTGTAAAAATGCATGAGAGTTTTGACATCAACTTAAACTTAATCGAAAAAGATTATCAAGAAAAAATAAGAATTTTTTTTCGTAAGTTGTTATATTTATTGGCTAAATTAAAAGTAATAAAAAAACTAAAAAAATTCAAGTAGAATAATTTTGAAATTAATAACTCTAAAAAAACTTATTTAGTACTTAACACAAATTTATGTCTTTGGATTTTTCCATGAACTAAGCCACATAAGAGAAGAAGAAGCCAAAAACACAAGATCAAAAGCTTCCTGCTAGCTTGAGTATATAATATAAATGTATAGTTTATACTCAGAAACTAAGTTTGTATTTAAGTGTTTAATTCTTTGATATATAGATTTGCTCATACATTTGAAGTATTTATAGAGGTAGCATATATAATTAAATAATAACTAAATAGTTCATATATTGAAGAAGAATCGAGATTGTATAATAATGATCAATGATAAATGTGCCTCTTTTTTAGAAATTAAGAACATGGTTTTCTATTTTCAACTGCATAGTTAATTTTTGAAGTTTCTTATTGATCGCACTATTTTAAATGTAAAAATAGGTGTAGAATAAAACAAACAAAGTATCGTATCCTTAAGGAATGATAAACGAAAACACACTAAATAATTCGTGTAGAAATTTAATTATTATCTAGGCAAACATAAATATGAATAAGATCGAATCAAAATAAAATAGCCTACGGGCTTGCGAAACAATAATAGAAAACTAATAATAAAGAGAATGTTTCAGCGATAATGTATAGACACTAAATCAATTAATGAATGCAATTAAATCTAATTACCATATTTTAATTCTAATGCATGTGAAAGTTCTCATAAATAACCACATACTCATGGATAGGGCAATCTATGTAGTGGGCTAATTTAATCCATATCTCCGCTAGGTATCAAGATAATAAATTCAGTTACAAAAAACACACAAATAATATATTTCTACAGTTCTCCTATCTCCGCTAGGTCTCAAGGGGAAACATGTAGTGTGATCTATGAGATCGACTATCAATTCAATTCCGGATAAGACATCAAAATCATAACTTGCATGCAATAATAGTGATCAATTATAAAAAAATGAGAATTAAAATCATAAATCACAAACAAGCATATGAAGGAAATTTAGGAATTAATACGAATTCATTAATCAAAATAGGTCTTACAAAATTCCTAAAATCTCAAAATGTTTAGCTACACATAATCAAAGTAAATACTAGAGAGAAATAAGAGAACATGAAAAACAAAGTCCTTTAATTTGTAGAACTCTTGATCACGATCTCTCCTTCGGGACGTAGAAAACTAATCTAGAATTTAAACTATGAAAAATAAAAGTATAGAATGTGGAAAAAGAAGTCTAGGGCTCTAGAATGAAGCCCTAATATAGTGTAGAGGGCGTCAACAAGAAGTAGGGCTTGAAATCCCGTGAAAATAACCGAAAAATGAGAAATTCGCGTGACTTCGGGGATCGCCGAATTCACGCCTAAAGTGGCCCAACTTCGGCGATCGCCGCTTGGGTAGCCGATCCTGCTGTTCTTCCATGACGAGCCCAACGCGGTCGCCGTTATTTTGTGCTTGAGTTCTGTGATCGAAGTCTCGGGTCGTCGAATGTGCTGCTTCTCGGCGTGAACTTGGTTTCTCGGATCCCGCGCACTTGGGCCTCGACTCTTGGTCCATCTTGGCGCGGCACGCATCCTTGCACGTTGGTTACATCACTAGCTTCCAATCAACTCATTTCTACCATAAAACCTATAAAAAGATATAAAATACGACAAAATGTTAAAAGAATACAAAATGCTAAAATAAATGAAATACGACACGAAATACTGCAAAATGCCATACTAGATGATATCAATTATATCAATAAAAACATATAAAATGGGTGTTTATCGCTTATGCTTTGACTATTAAAATTTACGCGTCCAAATTTTAACCACCTTTAATTTAATTAATTTCTTAAAGGAATTCACCTTTTTGAAATGTATGTATATATCCTTAATTAGCAAATTAAAGTCAAATAATCACCAAATATTTCAACTTCAGTGCTTTTCTTCTTGCATTTTCTTTGAATTTTAATTATAAGTAGATAATTTAATTTAATTTAATTACTTTGAAAAAATAGTAAATTCACCTAACTTCTAAGCAAAGTCTAAATATAGAAATCTTGGTATGATTAATTAATTTGAGTATATATATCCTAATTAAATTATATATATGGTGAATATTATAACGCTCTGAAGCAAAATTGAATTGAAATTCTTGAGATCTCGTGACTCACACGAGTTAACTCGGATTTGCTGTCTCTTGTGATTAATTCTTGCATTAATTTTACATTCAGTCACAAAATGTTTATTCTTGTTGCACCAATCACCATAGTTTCATACTCAAAATTCAACCTAAACTTGCAAGAGAATGGAAGAATATAGGTATAAAGAAAAAAAAAAATCAAAACCTTTGCAAGTGGTACTGCATAAAGTAGTTTAATTTTTTTTAAAATGATATGAACCGTATTTTTTTAAAGAAATAATTTTTACTATTTG
>JAPKLX010000230.1:394844-422568 GCA_026898415.1 Leonotis leonurus
ATCAAAACCTTTGCAAGTGGTACTGCATAAAGTAGTTTAATTTTTTTAAAAATGATATGAACTGTATTTTTTTAAAGAAATAATTTTTACTATTTGCACAAATAAAAAAGAAAAGTGTATTATATTTACTAGTTTGTGCACCCGTGCTATGCACGGGAATATGTTATTCATCAATAATTTATGCATAGAGATATTTAAAATAATCGAAAATGATGTAATCAGATAATAATCAGTGGTTTTAGAACCTTAATCATAAACGATGGTTCGATTTCAAATCATGACTGTGTAGATGACGGTTCAGTTATAATTTCAAAATTTTGAAACCATGATCAACGATCCAAACCAATAACTTTAATTTATTTTATCCAATTCAATTTATTTCTTATTTGTAAAATGCACTTTTATATAATTCACAATAACACATTAAAACTTATGAATATATTAATAATAAAATAAATTAAAAATAAAAATTTAATTTTGGAATTTGGAAATTAATAAAACTTTATGAGTTTATATAATAATATAATAATATTTAAATTTTACTTTATAGTCATTCTAATTTTAAAATTAACAAATAAAACGACATTAAAATTTTGAAAAGTTAAATGATAATATAAATTATTACGTAATCATAATAATAAGAATTTTTAAATTTTCATATATATTAGTATTAATTTTTTGGATAGTTCATAAATATAATTCTAGCCGTTCTATACGGTTCGATTCCAAATCGTGAACTATCTTAAAAACGATTTGGTTCTGATTTTGAATATTCGAAGGAGTTAGGTTCCAAACTACAATCATGAGCACTTCTACTTCTGTAATTTTATAAATTTTAATTGGTTTAAATACTAATAATAATTAATTGATCATATAATAAAATTAACATAGTCATATTTATAAGTGTTATAATTTTTAGTTGTTTGAGCAATTTTTTAATTAATATTGATCTACATATAATTTATCTCACAAAGAGTTGATTGTCTAAAAATATCTCTCATTTTGTTAACTAAAAATAAATATGAACAATTCATATTTTTATATTATATTATTTTTTTTTATTTTATATTTAATAAAATAAAATAATTTTAAATATTTTCTCTAAAAATATTAAGACATCCATTAAAAAAAACTTTATAATGAACTTCTATGCATGGTCTCAATTTATAATGGATTGAGTTTCAACTTTCATGCATAATATTAAAACATATTATAAAGAGTATTCAACTTTATAATTAGGAATATTATAATTTAGTAAAATATATTATACGTATAAGAATATGTATACATATAATTATTTTTAATTTACTAATGTGTTATAATTTTTTATATTAAATTTATATTTTATATAACATATATCAAATTAAATGTATTGTCGAGATCTTTAATTTAATATGCATAATATTGCAAATATTTTTACGAAGAAATTAAATAATATTAGGAGAAATGTGTTATAGGAGAGATAAAATAATCTATAAAGTTTTAAAAATTAATAAGTTAAACGCTAAACATAAATCAAATTCAGTTGTACATGTATATTATGATTTATTCAATGCTCAAGTTATCTTGTTGCTCTATTGGTTCACAATATTTCATTCTTTATGAAAGGTATAGAGATCGAATCCTGTAAATGTTAATTTTTAAATTTAATAGTTGTAGGATTATATTTGCCATTGAAATTGAAATTATTTACAAAATTTGCCACTCAAATTGATTTCAATTGGAATGCTTCCTGTTTTATATATATATAGATTATGGGAGATAATACATTTTTTTTGTTAGTAAAAAGGTTAGAGATTCATTGAATATAAATGCCAAAGCCAACATTTTCAATTAAATGAAAGGTTTCCTACAACTAACTTCATCAACTAAAGTCATTATTCCAAAGTCCATAAAAAAGTCCTCTTAATCCACCTCAAATCACCTCACAATTAGCATCGTAAACAAATAGAGCTATTCAAGGTTCGGTTCAAAAATGAGTCATTCGAAACTTGACTTGATAGTAAGCGAGTCAAGTTCGAGCACGATTTCAAGCTTGATACTTCTGTCGTGTCGAACTAGAGCCTGACAATGCTCGGCTCGTTGAGTTCACAAATATGTCTGAGTTCATTTGTTCACGTGCATATTATCGAACCTATTCACGAGTCTTGGGTGCCTTCAATTGAACATTTAGTCAAGCCCCAAGTTAAAATAGCTAAATTTCTATAATACAAAATCTAAATGAGCTCAAACTCGAAAACCATTAATATGAGTATCAAACGAGCCGAACTCGATCTCGAAAATAATTACTCCCTCCGTCCACGAATGTGGTTAACGTATTGAGTTGACACGAATTTTAATGTAGTATGTTGACTTTGTGTGGAAACTGTAATAAGTGGAGTGTAAAAATGTATTTAATATAGTGAGTGGAGATTGAGTCTCACTTTTGTATTGTTTGATTTAGTTTCAAGGACAAAAGGGGTACAATTTTATTTCCAAAAAAGGAAAGTTTTAAGTGTTAACAATATTGGCGGACGGACCGAAATGTCAAAACGTTAACGACATTGGTGGACGGAGGGAGTATAATATTATTGAGCTGAGCTCAAACTCGATAATTTCATGTCAAGCCGAACTCGAACAATATTTCAAAAGCTCGCGAGTCGATCTCGATCTGAACTCGAACACCCTAATATATTAAAAGTCGAGCCGAGCCGAACCGAGTAGTATTTAGCTGATCAACTTGGCTTATATAGCCCTAGTCACATTAAGGAATTGTTCTTCATATGTATTAATAAGCATAACTACTTCCAAATATATGAAATTATGAAAGCTACCAAATTCTGGTATCTAATAGGAGTAACTCATGTTTCTAGTGCTCACATGCACAGTTGATTTCTGTTTACTATTGATATAGGTTAACATGTTCTGGTCCTTCTCACCCTTTTAAGTTTTCTATTTTACTTATTTCAAATTCTAGAGTGATTTATGATAAATTTATTGAAATTTGATATTAACATGATATTTAATAAGGTTGAAATTGTAAAATTATTATTTTCTTGATATATTAAATAAGTAAATTGAAACACTTCAAAAATAAATAAAATAAGTGGGAGTATTTATTTCAATAATCAAGAAAAGGAAACATAAACTTAATTCCCCTATGCTGTTGCTTTCATGCAAAAATTGTCTATTTCATCTACTCCATTCGTCCGGTTTAAAATTATTTATTTTCTTTTTTTTTTGGATCGTATCATTGATATTGACTTATTTTAGAAAATAATTCTTTAAAATGTACATACCATAATATTTTTCATTTTTTACACTAGTCCTTATTTTAAGTGATAAAAAGAAACAAGCCGATTTTAAGGGAACGAGAAGGGAGGATAAGCTAAGTAATATATAATACCTGATGGGATATAGCCCTACTAACAGGCCCAAACGAGACTAAGGCCCAACATAACTGGACAACGGCCTGAAAGCAGTTCGGCCCAAGAGCAGCTCGGCCCAAGAGCCCAGCAGCCCAATAGTTCGGCCCAGCAGCTCGGCCCATGATCCCAGTCACCTCTGCCCAGAAGCCCAGAGACTTGGTCCAGCCAATGACCCCGGATTTTGCGCCCCATGATCTCGGATTTGTTGTAACTGCTACTAATTACCTATAAATACAGTCTCTAAAAGCTAGATTGAATATACATATTCTGTACCATTGCTCTCGAGAACTCATTCATAAAGACTCTCTTCTCTCCGTGGACGTAGATCTAATTAACGATCGAACCACGTAAATCCCGTGTCCATTTATTCTTCGTTTTATCACCGTAAAATCACTCTGGAAATTGACGATCGAACAATACCCAACCTGTAATAATAGAGATAAATATCAGTATGCCATTTCAATCACAGTATTTTACTTACTGTTACAAAATAACTAAATACCTCGACTCCATCTCCAAATTTCTTAAGGGTATTTTGTCGAGCACTTGGTGAATATCCAAGCTAACCAAGATCAAGTGTTGCAAGCTCTACCTTCACACTCGTATAAACTACAAATTTCCCAAGACATAGAATAAAGACAGCATTCTCGTTCACTGTTCACTGATCAAGTGGTGTATGCTAAATGGAGAAGATGAGAGTATTCTATAGTGAAAGAGGAACGTACACAAATAGTTCGATGAAATGCCCTTATGAGTATCGTCATACGTTCGTTAACAGCGATGGGCTAATTGCAGCGGAAGATTAAACGTCGTTGGTTATTTGACGAGAACCTTGTTATAAGAGAAATCCACAACCATAAAAGTGAATTTGCTACACCTTTCCTGATTAACAATTACTTATTAGAGTTAACATGTCTTTAATGAACAATAGGAGTTAGAGGAAATGTCTGAAAGAAGACTTAAGGGTTTGAAATGTGAATGCAACAAACTAATTGCATCAATACAACTTCTAATTACAACAAGAAATTGTTCTTCTATATATCAATATGCATAAGAACTAATTTCAAATATTAAAATGAAATTATGGAAGTTCTATATACCAAATTCTGGTTTCTAATAGGACAAACTCATGTCTTTTAAATTAGTTAAATTTTAACTTTAATTTTTAAGTGAATATCTTTTAACAACTTTCGTCTCTAAAAAATCAGAGGAAGTACCTTTTAGAAAGATCAAGAAAGAGGACGCATAAACTTAATTCCTCCCACCTACACTGCTGTCCCCTGTTGTTTTCATGTAATAAATGTATGTTTCCATTATTATTAGCTGAAAAAATAAATAGAAATGAGATACAAATCTGTGTTCCATTTCCAAACCCTGTATATAAACATAGGCAGCATTTAATAATTTAATAAGATTGAATATTTGAGGATAATATTATTAAATCATTTAAAATTAGACCACGTAATCTATCATTTATCCATCACAGTAAACATTAGATTAGTTTCGATCTCCAAATTAACTATAATCTTGAAAGGACAATTTGTATAATTTAATCATTTTAACCATATTTCTTTTGTGATCAAAACTCAAGTTTCTGATTAACTATTTAGGATAATATGTGGCATTTTTCATCCAACAGTTGGCGTACTTAATACAAAAAAAATGTAAATCATCCAAGTGGATTGTGGGAGTAATAGTATATAAATAAAATATATTTATTTAAAACGTGCATCTATAAATTAATATTATAAAATATATATGATGTCCCAGGAATAATAATCACCACAGAATTTACCTACTTTCCGTGTTCATTCCATTTGCTCTAATGGGAGACTCTCAAAATTGGGGCTCGGGTCGTATTTTTCTAATTAAATAAAATTTTTTTGTGTGGGGTCAACAGTTTTTAAAGAAGTTGTGTTGATTTGTAGTAGTGGGAGACTCTCAACATGAGACTCTCTCTTTGATTTGTATTTTTATGATTTATATATATTTTTATTTTGGATATTTGTTATGTATTAAATTTATTAATTTAAATACAAATACAAATTTAAATTAATAATATAATTAATATTTAGTTTTTATTTAAATATTTTTTATTTAATTTAAATACATTAATAAAAAACAAAGATGTGTGAAAATGTGGGATTTAAATATTAATTTATTGATTAATTTATGTATTAAAATAAATTTAAAAAAATCAAAAATCAAAAATCAAAAATAAAATAAAATGGAGTGGCTCCCGAGTCCCACACCCTACAGCAACAAAAGAGGTGGGCACTCTAATAAACTACACCTTCATTAATCACAATCAATTTTTTAATAAACCACAGATATCACCAGTTGTCTATTACTGTTTTTCTTGTTGTGACATAAGTTAAATTTATACTTGTTGCATGCATGCAGTTGGTAAATACTCCATACACAAGGCTATGCACCAACAGGAGCATACTAACGGTGAACGGACAGTTCCCAGGACCAACTATATATGCTAGAAGAGGAAATTTGATCATAGTCGATCTTATTAATCGTGCTGATCAAAACATATCTATCCACTGGTAAAATAATTTATGACCTAATTTGGTATCTGCTTCGTCTAGTTAATTTAGACTCATCGAGTAAAAAAAGTAGACTTGAAAAAAAGTAAACGAGTCTAAATTAATGGAACATATTAAGTAAGAAAATAAATCAAATGATAACCAATGCTTAGATAGGAATTAAAAACCAATCTGGACCGTTGATCTTTGTAAAATTTATAGTTCAGATTATGTCTGCATATTATGCACATAATGCATTGAAATTACAATTCATTGGTTAATAAATAAAAATGCATTATCATATTATGCAATAAAATACTACCTCTAATGCATCAAAATAATACATAAAATGCATAAATTTTGGTTCCTACTTAAGACTTGGTTCTCACATGATCCCACCCCTACGATATGATAATATAATTCCCATAGTTGGTGTAATGAGAATATTTTGGTAAACTTTAGGCATGGAGTGAAAATGCCGAGAAATCCATGGTCCGATGGTACCAGCTTCATAACACAGTGCCCCGTTCGTCCCGGCACAAGGTTCACCCAACGGATTACTCTGTCAGACGAGGAAGGCACGTTATGGTGGCACGCTCACATCAATTGGTCTAGAGCTACGGTCCACGGGGCCATCATCATTCTACCTCCCAAGGGACATACTTATCCTTTCCCTAAGCCTTATGCTCAAGTTCCCATCTTACTAGGTATGTAATTAAATATTACTTATTTATTTATTGTACCAATATTAATTAATAATGAATTTGGATGATGATAAATTGTGCAGGAGAGTGGTGGAATGCTGGTGTGGAAGAAGTCTTTAAGCAGTTTCAAGAGACAGGCCGATCTAACCTTAATTTCGATGCTATGTTATTGAATGGTCAACCTGGAGATATGTATACGTGCTCAACTCAAGGTCACTTTACTAATCCAAATCTTGTCTTAAAACATTCGAATTGTTCTCATACGTGCTGTTCGTCTCATGCTAGAAAGATACATATACCTTGAAACAAACAGTAAGAACGAGAGTCTTTCATCTCATTTATCATCTTAAAACAAACAGTACGAACAGGAGTCTGTTCGTACCATGTCGTAATTTTTCATTAAGACCATCTTTGTACTTACATCCAAAGAGTGTTTATAATATTCTCTCTGTCCACGATAAGTGTATTATTAACATAATATGTACGCAGATACGTACAAATTGAGCGTCGAGGCGGACAAGACGTACCTAATCAGACTAATCAACGCGAATATGAACACCGTGGTCTACTTCGAGATCGCCAACCACAGCGTCACCGTGGTTGGGGCCGACGGCGCCTATACGAAGCCGTTGAAAACCGATTACCTCGTGATTTCGCCGGGACAGACCATGGACTTCCTGCTCGAAACAAACCAGCCACCCAGCCATTACTACATGGCTGGTAGAGTATACAGTGTAGCAAATTACGTCCCCACCACAGGCATCATCCAGTACGTCGGAAACTACACGCCGCCTTCGTCTCCGGCGTTCCCATCTCTGCCGCCGTACGAGGAGGGCACGCGGCCGTCGATATCCATCGGCTTCACCAGCAAACTGAGAAGCTTGGACACCCAAAACCACCCGATCGTCGACTTTCCTAAGAACATCACAGAAAACATGTTTGTTACTCTCGCCATCAATGAAGTCCCCTGCAACACAAGCACGTGCAAGGAGACGGAGAGGCTGCTCGCGAGCATGAACAACGTCACCTTCATCCTCCCCGACACCACCCACGTTCTCCATGCTTATTACCTCGGAATCAATGGGGTTTACGCCGCCGATTTCCCCGAGCAGCCGCCTTCTTTTTTCAACTTCGCAGATGGTAATTTCACCACGGAGAGGGCGCGCCCCGAGTTCGGAACGGCTGTTAAGGTTTTGGAGTATAACGCTACCGTTGAAATTGTGTTTCAAGGCGTCAACTTCAGAGCAGCTGATCATCCAATGCACATCCATGGCTACAGCTTCTACGTCATCGGAGCCGGGATCGGAAACTTCAACAGCACCACCGATCCTCTCAGCTACAATCTCGTCGACCCACCGCGCATGAACACTATCGTTGTTCCACTTGATGGCTGGACCACTATTCGATTCAAAGCCGACAATCCAGGTTTCTTTTCTTTCTACTCTTCCTTCGGCCGATCTGAATCTTTTATTGCATAATGAATTCTGTAATTAAATCATGATATGAAATAATTAATGGTTTAAGATTTAAAACAAAAATTTTCGGTATATATAATCTAACTTTTGAATTATAATTATGTCACGTGTCAAGAAAAATTTGCATATTTATGCACTTTATGTCGTTTACGAAAATACTTCTATTTATAATAATTATACTCATATTATTGGACTCAGCATTAACCTTTTAATCTTTCACATTACATATTTAATTATAAATAATATGGGAACTTTATTCCACTTATAACATATACTACAAGAAAAAAATATTTTTAATGAGAGTAAAAAATACACTATATTGTCATTATTAATTTTTAGCTAGAGAAAAATAATGAGAGATGGTGACAGGTGAATTTTTGTCATTAAAAATTATTAGTGATGAAATTTTAACTTTTAACTACAATTTTTATTTTCATTAAAAACATTTTTCTCCAATTAGTGACGGTATTTGTCATTTCATTATAAATGTTTTTATCACTAAAAACTTTTTCTTGTAAAATTTAATTTATTTATCAATCAATCACTAATATTTTTTTTTTCACTCACATACACATATTTAATTAATAAATATTGTTGCACCCTTATTCCACCTACAACAAATTCAAATTATTTTTTAAAACTCGTATCGAACTCAAATATGGAAGTATTTCGTGGACAAAAGGAGCAGAAGACTAGAAATCCAATTTCTGAAAAGTGGTCAGAGTTAAAGACGAAGGGTAATTAAGGCAAAAATATAATAATTAATAATGTTTCTAAATCTCAAACTCCATGTCCAACAATCAAATTTTAATTTTTCATTTTAAATTTATATGATTTAGTTAATTTTTTACTTATTATATATTTAATATTTAATGTTATTTTAATTAAATTTTAGGATTGATAAATTCAATTTTTTTAATAATTATCAATTATGATTTATTATATTATAAAAAAATATTTTTATTTTAAATATTATTCCAAAACGATAAATTTAATTTTAATGAATAGTTAATATATTTAACAACAATTAAACACGATATGTATACGTGTAGGAGTATGGTTCATGCACTGCCATCTCGATCGTCATCAGACATGGGGAATGAAGATGGCCCTCATTGTTAAGGACGGAAAACTCCCCCATGAGAAGATGCTGCCGCCGCCACTGGACATGCCGCGCTGCTTGAAATCCTCATCAGATTCCGATCACTCTCCTCTTCTAATGTTTACTCCGGTCACCAATATCACTACTCCTATCCAATAAATTATATACACATACGTCTCTATATTCATTTTTATTACTATTAAATAATAGTACTTCGGATTGATTTAAGTTAGTAATCTTGTAATTGGTTTCCTCTTATAGTAATATTAATGAATTTCCTTAATTTGAAGTTAATTTTTTTCTATACTAAACTTATGATTGTCGGTATTGCTGAGTGGTCAATGATATTTTATATCCCATTTTATTACGTGGCACTCCAGTCTGGTTTGAGATATAATATAATATTTAAATTAACATTTTTAATGTATGAAAATGACATCTAATATTAATATTAGCTACCTATATCTTTAATATAAGGTCCCTCTATAGCTGACATATAACACTGTCACATTTAGTTCCTCAGTTGATGTCAGCTGGCATATATAGTAAGATATTCAAATCATTATATAGATTGGTGAGCATTGGATTATTTGGTTTGATTTTATAAAAAATCGAACCAGATCAAATTAAAATTTGGATTTAAAAAATAACTAAACTATACCAAAAACCAAAATAATTAAACCAAAATAATCAAATTTATTTCGATTTGATTTGAATTTTTCAAATATTTATTTCATAACTAATTTAATTCAATTTTAAGAATAATTAATTACTAAAACCTAATCATATATATATTTAATAATTTCTATGTACTAAAGTTTCAGCTTTAAAAGTTTTAAAATTAAAAATTATAATAACATATCTTTAATATTTTTTTAAGTTTCAAATAATAACAAATATTGCATGATCTATTGAATAGTATAATTCTGTTTGTTGTAAATCTAAATAATAGAGGAGCGCTCACCCGCCCGCCGCGGGCACCGCTTAACGCGCCCGCGGACGATGTGGCGTGCCATGTGGATTGGTGAGTCACCCTTTAAATCATAAAATTAACTATTATTTTTACTACTATAAATAAATCTTAATATTATGGAAATACTTATTACACAATTTAATCAAGATTCTATTAACTATTATGCATCATAATATTCTTAGAAAAGGTAAAGTTCTCATCAAAACTCCCCTGCTCCTTCAAGAAGCACGCATTGTTCTTTTAATTTTCATACTATTCCTCATCATCAAGAGAAGCTAAGAAATGATTCATCCAAAGATTGACAGTGAAGAATAAATATAACAATATATTAAAATGGCAACATGTATTATTCTTCAATCTGGTTACTAGCCCTGTTTAACACTCATATGTGTGAATTGAAGGTTACTACTGCACATATAAAGTTGAAGTGAAGATAAACAAAAAAGCACCCACCACATGTTCGACATATTTACCCAATGAGGTACCTCAAGACTGCATAAACACATCATGAAAATAATTGTGCTCATTCTACTAGAACACGTTTTTCATTTGAATTACATTCTTCTTCTCATCAAGATAGGTTTATAGGCTTTGAAGTCTGAATAATACAAATAATTCTATTATCTACATAAATGATAGTGCAAAATGCATTTAACCACCTAAATCACCACTCAAAATCAAATTAAAAATTGGAAAAGTGTATTACTTAACACATATTTTATAATAATTTAAAAAGAATGCATTACCAACAGAAACCAAGAGCAACAACAAAACTTCTTGATATGAATAACTGAACTCTATTAATAAAAATTCTTAAGTAAGAATGTCTTTGGAATTCACTGCAAAAGCAGCTACAATGAACAACCAAATAACAATGATTCCTAAAATGCATACTCAAAATTTTAGACTATAAATTAGAAAAAAAAAAAAAAAAAACCACACCAAATCAACAGCTTATGCAACTACACTTATTGGCAAAACTCCCAATATAAAAAAGTGAACGCATCGCTCAATTAACAAATTGAGTTTCAGTTACTTCACATCTTTTGACTTCAAACTTATCTCTAGTAGAAGCTTCCATTTGCATCTTATAGTAAAACAACTCTCGGTAGTATGCTTCACATGTCCATTTTCCACTGTCATACATAATCAGAAGTCATGTTCAACATATACTTAATTTTAAAAATTTATAAGACTAGATATTATACCTTAATGTAAATCTGGACACGTTCGTTTATCATGACCACTTCGACCGCAAACACTGCAACTTCTGCTACTTTGAGACATTGCCTTTTCTTTGGACGATTTTAGTCGTTTGCCACATCCTTTAGCTCGCACTATATTTGGATCCTGGATAATTTGTGCAGACTCATATTTGTTGTTCTCACTTGACTGCTTCCTTGCATTTCTAGAAATATCAAAGTCTTTGATTTTAGAACTCAACTTTATCAATTCTTCTCTCAAGAAATTGCTAGAAGCCTTTGTTAAAGAACACTTCTCAACTATATCCATTGCCAGATGAGATAATGTTCCACGTCTTGAAATAATAGAATGACTTTCAGTAAAAGAGTTTGTCAACTCATACAATGTAAATGATCTTGCCTCCTTTGTCCATCTTCGAACAATATATTTATCATGCAGCACCATGATTTGTTGAACTTTCATCCAACAAAGCATGTGGCGACATGGGTATCCTTCATACTCAAACAAACGACAACTACAAGATATTAAATCTGAGGAAGTACAATATGTCAACTCACGCTCTCGAGTGAATGTTTTCTCAAGATCAAATCTCTTCACTTTATACTTGGAATATGCATCTGTGCTAGAAATTGGGGTGCAGAGATAGATCATACTTTGCTGCAACTCTTTCTGAAATCGTAAAAATATTGTCTTCGTGTAAATCGAGGCCATCTGGTTTTCCATGAAAAGCCCAGAAACCATCCGCGGTTTTTCATTAATATCAATGTGATTTGCAACTAGTTCTTCATGTCTCTGGTGGAATAGTGCCCTGTTGAATCGCAAAATGAAGTCCACCAAAGAGTTTTTTTGATTCACATACCTTTTGAAAAAAGAGTGATTACTCTCAGCTCTCTGACT
Organism: Leonotis leonurus; assembly: GCA_026898415.1. Taxonomy (NCBI): domain Eukaryota; kingdom Viridiplantae; phylum Streptophyta; class Magnoliopsida; order Lamiales; family Lamiaceae; genus Leonotis; species Leonotis leonurus. Next base: position 407,140 of record JAPKLX010000230.1, read on the forward strand.
ACTAGACATTCCTGCAGCAAATAAACCTTTAACATATGTCGGAACCCATCGATGACGTATTTTGTACATATTACTTAACCACTCATTGCTCTTCAACTCTGTAGATTCCATTAACTCCATCCACCTATGCTCAAATTCCTCACTTGATTCTGACTCCTTAATAATGTTTACAAGATTGTGATATTGCTCGTGATATATGAAAGCGTTCATCTTTTCAGGAAATTTCTGAAGTATATGCCATATACAAAATCGGTGTAAAGTACTAGGGAATACCTCTGAGATTGCTCGTGTAATAGCAGCATCTTGATCGGTGATAATCACACTTGGTAGGTTATGGTTCGACATGCATTCTAAAAATGTTGAAAATAACCAAATAAAAGACTCCGTCTTTTCATCACTTAACAATGCACACCCAAATAGAGTAGTTTGTCTGTGGTGGTTGACTCCAACAAAAGGGGCAAATACCATGCAATACTTGTTCGTGTTGTAGGTTGTATCAAACACTGTCACATCACCAAAGTGAGCATATGACCTCCGAGACTCACAATCTGCCCAAAAGCATCTTACGAGAACTCCCGCTTCATTTGTCTCCTTAGAAAAGTAAAAGTTCTCGTTTTTCTCTTTCTCTGACTCAAAATATTGAATCAAGGATTCAGCATCATGTCCACATAGCTTGATCTGATTGTCTCTTGTATGGTTCCTTATATCTTTTTCTAAGCAACCAATATTTGAGGGGCCACCAGTATCAATCTCAAACAATCGTACCTGTTGACAAATAGGAATATTTGCCTCTGAAAATTGTTGGACGAGAGTTTTTTTTGTTTCTGACACCTTCCGATGTGATCTTAGAAGATGAATCTTATTAGGAGTGGAAAGAGCATGATTATGTTGCTCCACAAAATAACTGACAACCCAAGAACCCTTATCGTGAGATTTTTTAACAGTCATTTTAGCTTTACATCCACATCGAGTATGTCCTCGGTTTCTATCTCCAGATCGTTCCATAATATTTTTATGCTTTTCCTGCCACCTTTCATCCGTCTTTCCCTCTTTCGAACAACTGAACATTTTCCAAATTTCTTCTCCCGTTTCTTTATCCTTCCTGTTATTTGAGACTCGTATACTGAAGCCCACTTGTCTTGCATAGTTATTATAAAATTCCTGTGCATCTTCAATCAATTGGAACTCTTGACCAACTCTTGGGAAAGAATGTATTGCATTATGGGGAATATTGGAAACTATATCATCTTGTTCTTCCATCATTCCTAAGTCAATAAGAATAAAAGTAATTATTTTAATATGCAAATCAAGTAAGAATATCATCTTGTTTAATTAAGTATGTGCATAAACATTCTTTGGATTGAATCGTTAAAATCAAGTAAGGATGTCATATTGTTGAAGTATGTGCATAAACATTATTTGGATTGAATTGTTAAAATAAAAGCACTCACATATCATGACAGGAAAAGTAAAATTGATATGTGGTTGAAGATTAATTCACGTCTGACATAAACTTGAGAATATAAATTAACTAGAACTAGCGAAAAATAAATAAAGAAAAGTTGTGCTTTACCTGGATGCTCTTGATGATGAGGAATAGTATGAAAATTAAAAGAACAATGCGTGCTTCTTGAAGGAGCAGGGGAGTTTTGATGAGAAATTTACCTTTTCTAAGAATATTATGATGCATAATAGTTAATAGAATCTTGATTAAATTGCGTAATAAGTATTTCCATAATATTAAGATTTATTTATACCAATCCACATGGCACGCCACATCGTCCGCGGGCGTGTTAAGCGGTGCCCGCGGCGGGCGGGTGAGCGCTCCTCCTAAATAATATTAGAGTATTACATTTAATTTTGTACAAAACGTTTAAAATATTGAAACATAAGATAAAATATAACTAAAAAGAAAATAAATAAATATATATATGATAAAATAATATTATCTAATAAACATATACTCCCTCCGTCCACCATAAGTGTATCATTGTTTCCTAAAATGGTTGTCCACAAAGAATGTATTGTTTCCCTTTTAGTACATGGACCCACACACTTTCCTACACAATATATCACATCACATCTCACTATTTACAAAATTACCACATAACATCATAATTTTTCTTAAAAATCGTGCCCACTCCTCCATGATACACTTATCATGGACGGATGGAGTATTATAATATATAGTAATTAAATAATTCAGTTTTTTCAGTTTTGTTTTGACTGAATCCGAATAAAATCAAATTAAAATTCGGATAAAAAAAAAACAAACCAAACCTGCAAATTTAATATTTCGATTTGGTTTGAATTGATTTTTGCCATCGGTTAATTTTGGTCACACCTACTTTACTTTCTTGACTTTGAGTGCACAGCCTTCGCAGTCCATTCTGATCTTCATACAGCTACTGTGGGTTTAACTGTTTCTTTTTCTTCTTTTTCGAGCTGCTTAGCAACTCCGATCCGACAAGTACTCCATCGATCGATAATGAATCTCATTTGTAGATAGAGTATATAATTAAATTTTAACATGTAATGTTAACTTTTACTTGATTTTTACAGGGTTTTATAAGGTTGATAAATTTAAAATTAGGATATATAGTTTTTTAAAAATTTATTTTTTTTTCATATAATTGTTGATCATGATTTATTATAACAAATTTTTTATTTTATAGTGGATAGAGCGTGGAATACGAATGTGAAACATTGAATGACACCTCATTTCGATAATGATGTAATTTATATAACTTTAATGTATTAAAGTTCATTTCAATTCAGTGTTGAGGCCGAAGCAAGAATCCTTAAATCACCATTATAAATACTGAGCAAACTTGAAGAAAAAATAATAAGAGGGAAGTATGTTTTTAGCTATTAGGGTTTTCATGTGGTATGCTTCTTAGGTATAGTTATACTAGGAAGCATGCCAACAGCCCATGGTTCTGTTGGTCGCTATCGGTTCGAAGTAAGTATATATCTCCTCCATCATCATCATCATCATCATCTTCTTCTTCTTTGCCTTCGTCTTCTTCCTGGTTGTTTCACATTGATGATTTTAATTTTAGAAAAGGGTAACCTAAGTTAAAATTCTACTTGTTGCAGTTGGTAAAAAGTCCATACGCAGGCTATGTACCAATAAGTCCATACTAACGGTGAACAGACAATTCCCGGGGCCAACTATATATGCTTGAAGAGGGGATCTGGTCATAGTCGATCTTATTAATCGTGCTGATCAAAATATATCCATCCACTGGTAAAATATTGATCAATAACCTAATCGTGCTGATCAAAATATATCTTATTAATGAGAATATTTTGGTAACTTTAGGCAGTGGCGTAGCCAGGATTTTTAATTTGAGGGTGCGAAAAATACATAATAATATAAATATAAGTTTAAAAAAATTGATATTCATAGCATTTTATTGAGCTTGAGGGGAATCTTACACTAGCACTAGAAGGATTTGCACTATCTATAGGTGAATAGGATGAGCATCATTGAGATTTCATTTCTTCCTTGATTATAAATTGCCGAATTTTTAGTTGATTTGTCATTTCTATTGTCTTTTTTGATTTAGGTGAATTACTCTTCTATCTCCTATATTCAATATATAAATATAAATTTTGATTAAAACCAATCTAACCACAAATTCAAATTGAAATACTGCATATCACTTAATTATTACTGACATAAAAAAAAATTTAATATGACCTTAAAATTAAATATTGAATGGTTGTAATTTGTCTTGCTTTTTGTTTGATAATTTTTGCTCGCGATTTGTGAAAGAAAAAACATAAAGGGAAGACTGCAATGGCGTGTGATGTGTTTGTATTTCAATTAGGAAAGAAGATATTTCAATTGGGGAAGAAGAAATTGATTCTAATATGCAAAATCCATGTGACGTCTTGATGGTGATGGCTGAGATTGATAAATTGAATTGTCACTGCTAATTAATTGTCAGTAGAAAGTTTACTTTTTTTAATAAAAATCAATACTAATAATAAAAAAAATTGGGGGTACAATTGTACCCCCATTACACCACATTGGCTACGCCACTGACTTTAGGCACGGAGTGTAAATGATACGACCCTGCTTCAAGAACGTATCAAAATTGTACTCTTTCGAGCAAGTACGAGCTCCAACGGAGTTTGCTTCAAACTCTAGAAAACTTTATTAATGTTGTGATTATAAAATCAAACAAAAACTCCCCCAATGTTTTTACGTCCCCAAACACTATAACTAAACAAGGAATAATATAAAGATCCCACAATTCAAGCAACTACCAAAATAACAATATGGAAATAATTAATTTAAGGAAAGTTCAACCAATCAACACACAAATCCCTCTAGCCACGTCGATTTCTTGCGATCTCGAACAGATTTGCGGAGAGGTGATTTATTTGGTGGGGGATCCCTCTGCGTATCATTCCTTCCTGCTTGGGAAAACACCTTGTCCTCAAGGTGTAGCTGAGGGTATACAGCAGCCATCACTGATGCCAACTCCCATGTCGACTCTTCCGGAGGAAGACCTTTCCACTGAACCAACACCATTTTCTCTAGGTTTCCTCGTGCTACCACTTGTTTAGAATCGAGAATAGCAAGAGGGGAAATCACTGGTCTTCCATCATAATCATTAGTTGGTAACTCTGCCACTTGGGAAGGAGGGATGCCTTCAAATCTCTTCAATAAACTGACATGGAATACAGGATGTATTTTAGAGCTCTCGGGCAGCTCTAAACGATAAGCAACAGGTCCGATTCGAGCTAGCACCTGAAATGGCCCATAATATTTCTTAGAAAGCTTATGAGAGATCCTTTTCTCCACTGAGTGTTGTCGTCGCGGTTGAAGACGTACAAGCACCATCTCACCCACGTGAAACTCTACTTCTCTTCGTTTCTGATCCGCCTTTTGTCTCGTACGGTTTTGAGCTTGCTGTAAGTTCTGCTTGAGAGCCTTTAACACTTCATCACGAGCCAATAATTGCTCTTCCAGAGATTGCACTCTTGTAGATCCCTTGGAATAAGGAATGATGGAAGGAGGTATCCGACCATATAAAGCTTGATAAGGAGTCATTTGCAAGCTACTGTGAAAACTTGTGTTGTAATTATATTCAGCCCAACATAAAAATTCTCCCCAAGCCTTAGGGCGATCACCCACAAAAGAACGTAAATATTGCTCCAATCCACGGTTCACCACCTCGGTTTGGCCATCGGTTTGGGGGTGATAGGCAGTGCTGTGTAGGAGTTTTGTTCCACTAAGCTCAAACAATTTGGTCCAGAAGTGGCTCAAAAAGATAGGATCACGATCTGATACGTATCGGACAACCTCATTAACAAAGGCTTCTGCAACTTTCGAGGCTGTGAAGTGAGTCGGCAAAGCAATAAAATGTGCATATTTTGATAGCCTGTCCACAACAACCATTATTGTTGTATTTCCGCAGCAATTTGGAAGTCCGGTAATGAAATCCATAGATAAATCCTCCCATACTCCATCTGGAATAGGTAGCGGCTGCAATAGGCCTGCAGGTGGTTGAGTGGAAGATTTAATTTGTTGGCAAATAACACAAGAAGCCACATATTTTTCAACATCTTTTCGCAAGCCTTGCCAATGGAAATTTGCTGAAACTCTTACAAGTGTTCTCTTGACCCCGGTATGCCCCGCCATTAAAGAAGAATGGTACTCAGAAAGGATCCTCTCCTTTAATTTAGAATTAGCTCCGAGAAATAGTCGGTTGCGGAAATAAAGAAGTTCATCACGAACCACAAAACCTTCTACTAATTCTCCACTATTCAATTTTCGATGTAACTCTTTTAATTCTGGTAGCTCGCAATTTTCTGCCCGAAGTTCCTCCAGAAAACTGGTGATCGAAAATGAAGTCAGTAAATATACTTGATCCCCACATTCAGCTGCCTCTTCTTTCCGAGAGAGTGCATCGGCTACTTTATTTGCACTTCCGAGCTTGTATTCAATCCGAAAGTTAAAGCCTAGCAGTTTTCGTACGTGCACTTGTTGCTCTGGTGTGAGTACCGTTTGCTGCAATAATTCTTTTATGCTTCGCTGGTCCGTACGAATAACAAACTCCCTTCCCAACAGATATTGTCTCCATTTAGCTACTGCTTCTGAGATAGCCGAAAGCTCTTTAACATACGTGGAAGCCACCGATAACCTCTGCCCCATTTTCTTACTAAAAAAAGCTAAAGGACGCCCTTCTTGCATAAGCACAGCACCCAGACCTGTTCCGCTAGCATCCGACTCGATTTCAAAAGGGAGTGAGAAGTCAGGTAAGCGCAACACAGGAGTGCTTGTCATTGCAACTTTGAGTTTCTCGAAAGCTTCTTCTGCTGCCTGAGACCACACAAATGAATCATGACGCAATAGATCTGTTAGTGGCGACGCAATGGTTGCGTAATTTTGAACAAAGCGTCGATAGTACCCCGTAAGTCCGAGAAATCCTCTAAGTTGTTTCACAGTCTTCGGTCGTGGCCACTGAATCATAGTAGCAATCTTGTTCTCATCAGGTTGAATGCCATTACAACCTACAATATGCCCCAAATATTCGATGGAGGATTGACAAAATGTGCACTTCGAGAGTTTAACATACAACTTATTTTCCTGTAAACATTTCAAAACTCGGCCCAAGTGTTCCTCGTGGGCTTCTTCAGTTGAGCTGTATATCAAAATATCATCAAAGAAAACCACAACAAATTTCCTTAAAAATGGCGAGAGGATGTAATTCATGATCGCTTGAAATGTAGACGGAGCATTAGTAAGGCCGAACGGCATTACTAAAAATTCATAGTGTCCTTCATGAGTACGAAAGGCAGTCTTGAATACGTCATTAGCATGAACTCTAATTTGATGATACCCTGCTCGTAGATCTAATTTTGAGAAACACTTGGCATGACCCAACTCATCAAACAACTCATCAATTGTGGGAATAGGAAATTTATCTTTAATAGTAATAGAATTTAATGCTCTATAGTCCACACAAAAACGATAAGTCCCATCTTTCTTTCTTACCAACAAAACTGGTGACGAGAAAGGACTCTGACTCCGTTGAATCACCCCTTGATCGAGCATCTCTTTCACCAAACGCTCTATTTCTCCCTTTTGAAAATAGGGGTAGCGATAGGGTCGTACATTCACCGGTTTAGTTCCCGGAGTCAAATGAATTTTATGATCGAATAGACGATGGGGTGGTAATCCTTTAGGAATTCGGAAAACTGACCCATGTTCGATTAGAATCTGTCGAACACTATCCGATAGCCCCTTAGGAAGCTCCTCCATTTTGTCGTCATCTTTACCTTCTACATCTGTCTTGCTCGATCCTTGACACATCATCACTTCATAAACCTCCTGAATCTCACTAACACACACCAATGTTTGTAGCTGAGAAAATGATACGCGCGAGGTTTCAAGGGTGTTGTCACCGCTAAGCGTGACTTTCTTTCCAGCCCAACGAAATTCCATCGACATCTTCGTGTAATCATGTGAAACTCGTCCCAGTGATTGTAACCAAGTAATACCAAGAACAACTTCAGGCCCCTTAATAGATAATATATGCAGATCTACAGTGAAAGTGATTCCTTGTAATTTTAATTTCACCTTCGGGCAGTAGCAATCACATACCATAAAATCTCCATTTCCAATATAAACTCGAAAAGCAGGTAGCTTTTCTACAATGACTCCTAGTCGCTCAGCTGTGTTGGGTTGTATGAAATTGTGAGTGCTCCCACTATCGATGAGAATATGGACTGATTTTTCTTCTACTGCTCCCCACAAACGAAGGGAACGGGGGCTGCCTGGCCCTGACATTGCATGTAAGCTTGAAACATCTCCGAGTACTAGGGGGTCATCTTCCTCATCAACTTCTTCATCTTCCTCTGCATCATCAGCTTCACTTCCAACCAATAATAGATATCGGCCATTGCACTTATGATTTGCAGTCCACCTCTGATTGCAATTAAAACACTCCCCTTTAGCTTGTTTCTCCCGCATCTCGGCCGAAGAGAGTTTCCGAATAGGTAAGTCGATTCGATTTCCCGTAGACGATGATATCGTTGTTGTCGGTGCTGCTGGGCGTTCGATCTTATTCGGAGTTGCCTCATGGTTGGTTATGGTATTTCGGGGGTGCCCACGAGTGACAGCCCTATATTCCACCCGCTCCATATTCCTGGATTCAAACATCTTGGCCAAAGCAAAAGTGTCACCTAAATTTGAGGGTCGTGAGATCAGTAAGTCATTTCGAATCTCTTTTTTTAACCCCGCAATAAACATTGATATAAGGATAGGTTCAGAAACATCAGAAATCTTGTTCATGAGCGATTCAAATTCGGCTAAATAGTCAGCGACACTTCCCTTTTGCATCAATTTGGAGAGTTGACCTGTATAATCCTCAAATTGAGATGCGCCGAATCGACTTCGAACTTGTGCCAAGAAATCTGTCCAAGTAGTGAGCCTTTTGTTTACCTTCATCCACTGATACCATTCAGATGCTTTTCCTTCCATATTGAAAGCTACAATTCTCAATCGTTGTGCATCTGGAGTTTCATGGAAGTCAAAATACTCTTGAACTCTAAAGATCCAGCCAGTAGGATCGACCCCATCAAACCGAGGAAGTTCTAATTTCATAGTATGAAATTTAGGAGCCGACGATGTATTCCCCACTACTTTTTGCGTCTCCGCCGTTACTAATTCTTGTTTCTCTCCCAGCATGGTCTTCTCTTGCATATAAGTTCTGATCTCTGTCAACATCTCAGTCAAGCCCTCATACTTTGCATCCATCATCTCCACGACTCCTTGGTATTTTTGTTGATTTTTCACGGTCTGCTGATCGAATTGTTCTTGTAATTGATTTATCGCTGGTTCCCATCCGTTAAAATTGCGGTTGTTCTCTGTCATCTTGGATCCGTGCTCTCAATGAAAGCACCAATTGATACGACCCTGCTTCAAGAACGTATCAAAATTGTACTCTTTCGAGCAAGTACGAGCTCCAACGGAGTTTGCTTCAAACTCTAGAAAACTTTATTAATGTTGTGATTATAAAATCAAACAAAAACTCCCCCAATGTTTTTACGTCCCCAAACACTATAACTAAACAAGGAATAATATAAAGATCCTACAATTCAAGCAACTACCAAAATAACAATATGGAAATAATTAATTTAAGGAAAGTTCAACCAATCAACACACAAATCCCTCTAGCCACGTCGATTTCTTGCGATCTCGAACAGATTTGCGGAGAAGTGATTTATTTGGTGGGGGATCCCTCTGCGTATCAGAAAATGCCGAGAAACCCATAGTCCAATGACACCAACTTTATAACACAGTGCCTCGTTCATCCTGGAACGAGGTTTACCCAACATATTATTTTGGTCTCAAGCTACAGTCCACGAGGCCATCATGCCTAGGACTACCAAAATTTACCAAAAAAAATAGTATATCGTACTTACTGTATCGAAAAATACCGTAAAATATCGAATATAAGGTATAACGGAAATTTTGGTAAGATATGATATCGTACCAAACTTTTCGGTAAGGTAAAGGTATAAGTTTTCCAAATAACAAGGTATACCGTCATATACCGTACCGCAGTATATATCGAAAAATTAGTATATACCGTTGTTTTCTTATATATGTATATATATATATATATATATAATTATATGTACATATAATTATAGTTAATAAATATTAGTGACAAATTACAAAATATGTGATTTTTTTGATAATTGAAAAGATTGAACAAGACATATTATTTGTTACATAACCAATTAGTTATAATATAATTCTACTAATTTTTTTTTTCTAAAACTAGCATATAAATCTAAATAATTATATAACTAATTATAATAAAATAAAGATAATTATAATCAAAGGTACGTTTTAAAAATATAAGTATTTTATATAATCATATGACTACGTCTATTTGATTTTAAATATAATATAAGTTGTAATATATAATTAATAAAAATATACTTAATTTGTTATAATATATCATTCATATATGATAAAATTTGTAAGTTTATGATTCATATATTTAAATCTAGTAGTTATATAATAATATAATTAGTTAATATTTTAGTAATCAATTATCTGATATTAGTTGTTAATCTCAAAAATTATATTATTATAAAAATAACACTTAGTATTTTTTTTATATGTTGGATGTTATTTAAGGTGTCGTTCATTATGTTTTAGTATATCGTGAAAGAAAGATATACTGAAATAAGGTAAGGTATACCGAAAATAAGGTAAGGTATACGTATGTAAAAATGTCATACCGAAAGTAAGATATATCGAACTAAGGTATATCGAAAAATATGGTAATGTAACAGTATGAAATTTTTCATACCGAAGGTAAAGGTAATGTATAAGGTATGCCGATTTTATTAAGATATAACGTACCATGACATCTCTAATCATGCCTTCCATTATTGTTGGCTTGTTTATTTTAAGCGTGCAAATTAAGAAATGTAGTAAAAGATAAAAATAAGATAGGATCCACAAATATTTTTAAAGGGTTATCTTTTTCCATTTAAACATATAATTAAGTATTAATGTGACAATACAAAAAGAAAATAAGTCCGCATTAGTGTGACGTGACGGATGAAGTACATAACTAAAGATAATTACTTTATGTGAATATAAACTAATAATCTTTACTCATATTGAAATGTGTATAGTAAAAGCTCATATTACAAAACTTACTAAAACTATTCGTTTTTTATCCTAAGTCTGCTATTTGGTTTTTGATGCAGCAAGTAGACAAAAACATTGCTTGATTGTTGTTATAAAAAAGAGAGCAGCTGATTTAGAAGCATGGACTGCAATAAAATCCCGGTGTCATTGTGTTAATAAAAAATAGTTCAGTGGGATATTAACAAATTAGTCCACTACAGAAACGAGACTTCTGAGTCGAAGGACTGCAAATAAGTAGATGAAGCTTCTATAACTATAATTCATGTTAACCTATCCGACCCTTCAACACCTAAACCACCGCTGTCAAGCAACAGAGCATGGATGCCCTAACTAACTCAAATTATAAATGAAATAGTTTGTTAGTAAAGTTTGCTTTTGAGACCCGATGCGCACACACGCGCCACCGCCCGATTTGCGTCTGTCACAGGCAAAAAACTAGACGAGTTATAATAGTAAAAATCCGAAATATCGATTCCATTGCAAACTTTTGAAAGTGGTCTTAAATTAACAAATTAGGTTCTGGGTTTAATTCATGATTTAATATATAAACTTAGAAGGGATCACACATTATTAAAGAAATAATTTTTATTATTTTTGGATTGTATCAAGACAATCCAAAAAAAAAGTTTCTCGTATTTAGTGAGAGGAGAATGTGTACTTTTCTAACAATTATGGAGATGACATGTACTTGTGCTTTTGTGGACCAAATATTGTTGATAAAATATCGAAGATGATAAATTTTTCAGGATCCACCAATCTTTCAACTGTTTTTATTGGTAAACCTTACATTCAAAAATCACGTGAAGGTTGACTTAAATTCGAAGAATTTTAGGTTTGGGCATTTAATTATTTCTAACTGATAAATATAGTCCACTAATATAGTTCTAAAATGGCACGTTTCTTGTATTTAAAAATTAAAAAAAGAAAGAAAGAACAGCTGCTCGGAAAATGCATAATAAGAACAGAAATGAACTGAATGCGTTTGATAAAATGCCTGACTGGGTTCGAATTTGGTTAATCACACACCGGAAAAGTTATCAGATGTTTCCATATTCATTTTTATTACTTATATTAGTTAATCAGTTAATTAAATAAGCCCCTCGTATTTACTTAAGTTAGTACTCTTGTGTTTTGGAACTATATTACGAATTTGGTTTCCCTCTTATAGTAATCTTAAATAAATTTCCTTAATTTGAAGTATTTTATTTCAACACTACACTTATGATTGTAGGTATTGCTGAGAGGTCATTGATGTTTTGTACCCCATTTTATAACGTGCGTCTCCAGTGGTTTGAGACACTATAATATTTAAATTAAACCTAGTGAATGAAATATATGAGTATATAATATTTTTTTTCTAATGAATGTAATTCGCTAGATGAAAATAAAAAGGTCTCCTCATTTAAAAATCAAAGTTTGTCATTAATTAATTAATTAACTAATTAAAATAATAGGTGGCATTTCATCGAACAGTTGGAGCACTTCCCTAATTACTAAGATTGTTACGGACATTTGTCGAACATTTGCTGCGTATTCAAACTAACCCCTTCTCCACACTCGTGCAAATCAAAAATTTCCAAGATTTATCGAATAAAGACATCATTCTAATTCACTGATGATCAATCATCCTGACTTGTTTAAAAGGAACAAATGGCATATTTTTGGTTTCATCTTCAAACATCCTCCTCGATCGAATTAATATATGTTTTGCCATGATCGAGGATTGGAGCATTCCAAGATGCTACAATATTGGAGATTGGAATCTGTTCCCATAACACGATTGCTTCATTAGTGAATTCATTATAAATGGTTCCATTATTATATGTATGAGATGATTACTTTTTATTTCTTTATCAAATTTGATTGACCCGAAAAATTATTTTGGATAGATTTTTCGACCGGATCATTTTCGAACCTCAATTTTTAAAACTCAACCTAACCACCGACTACACAAGCCGACCTTTTTCTTTCTCTATTAAAGTATACCTACATATGTACTGGTTCCATTATTATTGTTCATAAATGTCACCTACTAAATCGGGTAGTAATAAATAATAGAAGCCTTGCCATTTCGTGAGGTTGGGTAGTTTTATAACATTTTTCATGTTAAATGGATTTAATTGACTTCTCCAATGTAAAACGGGTATTCTCAAAACCCTAAACGATAACAAATATACGTGCTTTTAGTATTGAATGATAAGCGATAGAAAGAAACTGACAAAGAAACTAACAAACATACGTGCTTTGAGGCTTGGGCGAGTGGTTTCAGGTAATACTTGGTATCCAATTGAGTATGGCTACCCGAATATTAGAATTTCAGGTTTTCGGGATGGTTTAGGACTGGAGCTACTAGGGTTTTCGGGTTCGGATAGTACCCAACACTGATCAAATATTTTTTGAAAATGGAATTAATTATAGGGATCAACAGTGATACGTCGGTGATTCCAAGCACACAACCAAGGGCGGAGCCAGAAATTATTGCTTAAGGGGGCTAAACTAAACTACACTACTATATATAATTATAGTAATAGCTATACTATGTAACGAATAAAACCAAAACTCTTTCAATGTTCACTGTAAATTTTTTTTTTTTTTTGAGGGGGGCTTCAGCCTCCCCCAGTCCCCCCCCAGCTCCGCCCCTGCACACAACAAACCGTTGATTCCATTGTGTTGGGGAGCCTCAACGATATGGTTGAATTGTGATAGTTAGCTTTCTTTTCTTAGTAAGTTATTTATGTAAATAGGTTGGGCCTCATGTTATTTTCTTTTTGCATGTGCTAATGTTTAAGGCCCATAGTGTAGTTTTTGCTGATGTAATTCAACTCGTCTTTAAAAACGAGGATTACCTTCTTTTGAAAGAACTTTATCAGAAAATTAATATATTTGTAGGAGTAGGACCTTCTTGCGTGATCGCCGGAGTTGGAGTTTCATGTTCTCTATAACGTGACTTTACTATAACGTGACTTTAATACGTAGAGTATTAAACAATCTCTAAACTTAGGAGATAACTCACAATGATAAGCTGAAAAGGACAAAAAGTGTTGGTCAGCGGTCTCTGGAAGAGGAGAGGACTAATCTAACACGTTGTGATCAATTTAGCACATTCAACTGTGTTTGAATTTAGGATAATGCTAATGTCATAATTCGAATCACTTTGGTAATTTCAAGTTTTGGAATACCTGATGTGAAATATCTAAATCAGTTTCGAATACCTGAATTTCTAATACGTAATAAGAGTCGGATGACTGAATGGTATGATTTTCAAATCGGATATCTGAAAATTTCGAATACAATATTCAACCAGATCTGAATAGAAACCCCTAGGAGCGGGTGTGGGTGTGATACTTGAGGAGTACGTGCTGGGGGTATTATGGTAAAAAAATTATCATTATATACATGTCTCACAGCTAAATTTATCATTTTAGTATATATATACACACATATTTATTAGAAAAATTATTATGATATAATGAATCATAATTAACTATTATTTTAAAAATTTTAAAAATTATATGACCTAATTTTAAATTTATGAACTCTAAAACTCAATTAAAAAGGATACTCCCTCCGTCTGGCTACTTGACCAAAACTGTACGTGAGAGGTTTTTGATCAAAGTAGGCCAGAAATAGTGGCACAGAGAGAGTATTGAATATTAAAAAATAATTACATATACTATTTGGATGAAATGAACTCTAATATATATTATGTATAAAATTAAACTAAAACATGTAAAATTGAAATAAAAAAAATATATAATTAAAACATTAAATAAAATTTAGTTGTATGAGATAGAACGTGCAACACAAAAGTGGGATATTGAATCTCATCTCATATGCACTAGGGTTCCACCAAAGAAGAAAACAAAAAATAAATTCAGTAACAATATCTGTGAAGACAGTGAATATTATTTACTCTTTCATGTAATAAAGACTATTGGTCCATTGATCACTAAGTTGGTAATGGAATAAAACGAAAACGTTTTTCATTTCATTGGCGAGAAGAGGTCGAATAAGAACCCTAAAATCAACATTATAAATACTGAGCAAACTTCTCCAATCTCAACTACACAAAAAGAAAAAAGAAACTGACAACTAGTTTTATATAATACTAAAAAAAGGGGAAAGTATGTTTTCAGCTATGAGGGTATTCATGTTGTGCTTCTTCGGTATAGTTATACTAGGAAGCATGACAACAGTCCATTCTTCTCTTCATCGCTATAGATTCGAAGTAAAGTATATATCTTCTTCTTCTTCATCTTCTTCTTCAATTCCCGTTTGTTTCACACTGATTTTAATTTTAGAAAAGATATATAACCTAAGTTAAAATTCTACTTGTTGCATGCAATTGGTAAATAGTCCATAGACAAGACTATGCACCAACCGGCGCATACTAACGGTGAACGGAAAGTTCCCGGGGACAACTATATATTCTAGAAGAAGAGATTTGATCGTATTCGAGTCGATCTTATTAATCATGCTGATCAAAACATATCTATCTACTTGTAAAAGAATTTATAACCTAATTTGGTATCCGCTCTCTCCCGTTAATTTAAACTTACCTTTTAAAATAAAATACTTGTAAAAAAAGTAAACGAGTCTAAATTAATGGAAAATAAAATATTATATAACTATCAATTAGGTGCACAAGTGTAGTGAAAATATTTTGGTGAGTTTAGGCATGGAGTGAAAATATCGAGGAACATCCGATGGTACCAGCTTCATAACACAAAACC
>JAPKLX010003339.1:0-11275 GCA_026898415.1 Leonotis leonurus
GGGTCTGGACTCAACAACGCCACGTACTACAGTTAAAAATAAGTTGGGAACAAAGACATCTCTAGAGGACAGCTTGGCGACTTTCATGCAAGAAAGCAAATTGGCTAGAGAGGCTCAAGAGGCAACTATCAGACGCCTTGAGAGCCAAGTAGGACAAATTTCCGGAGCAGTGAATCAAATGCAGCAGCAGCAACAGACAGGAAAGATACCGGGGCAGGGGCACTCAGCGCAGCAGTTGCAGGCCATTACGGTTCTACGCAGTGGCAAACAAGTTGATAATAAGGTGGATATGCCGGAAGAAGAGCCGACTAACGTGGTGGAGAATGCCGAGAAAGGGAAGGAACCGGAGCAGTCAGTAGTTCAATTACATAAGACGGCGAACCCGTACAAGCCGCCTATTCCCTTTTCGAGCAGGCTGAAGAATGAGAAGCTTGAGAAACAGTTCGCAGACTTTTACAAGATGCTATCCCAAGTGCATGTGAACTTGCCGCTTTTGGATGTTATTCGTAATGTACCTGCGTACCTGAAGTTCTTCAAGGAGCTAGCCTCCAAGAAGAGGAGATTTGCAGACGACGAGTCTGTTATGGTGTCTGAGGTAGCCAGTTCAATTATGCAGCAGCCTCTTCCCCAAAAGCTGCGAGATCCAGGGAGTTTCGTCATCACAATCGCCCTAGGCAATGGTAAGACCGTAACAAGTATGCTTGATCTTGGTGCCGGTATTAATCTTATGCCATACTCGATTTTTAAAGAATTAGAGTTAGGTGACTTAAAACCGACACGTATGAGTTTACAGTTGGCTGATCGTTCTGTGAGATATCCTAGGGGAATTATAGAGAATATTCTTGTTAGTGTTGGTGGCTTGATTGTGCCTATGGATTTCGTTGTCTTAGAGATAGGTGATGTGCATGAGAACGGACGTGATCATACTTTATTGCTAGGTAGACCGTTTATGGCAACTACTAAACACTCTGATTGATGTTAAGAATGGAAATATTCAAATGTCTGTGTTAGGAGAAAAAGTTTCGTTCTCGGTTCATAAGCATAAGGCTATGCCTTCTATTAGCTCTATTGAGGATTGTTCTTTCATTGATTCTATTGATGCCTTGGTCGAGAGTTCTTTTGTGCAGGATTTTAGTTTTGAGGAGGTATTCGAGGGATCGGCTGACCTGGAAGAGAGGCTCCTATTGGAGGCTCAGTTCGCGAAACCACCCCGCTTGACGATGGCTAAGCCAACCGCACATGAGAAGTTGGAGCTTAAGGAGCTTCCTGCGAACTTGAAATATGTATTTCTCGAGGCGAACGAGCAGAAGCCAGTGATAATTTCGGCTAATCTTACTGATGTCCAGCAGACTCAGTTAGTAACTGTGCTGAAAAAGCATAGGTTAGCCTTTGGATGGAGTCTGGCAGACATCCGAGGTATTAGCCCGGCGTTGTGTATGCATAAAATACAACTCGCCGACGACGCCCTCCCAAAGAGGGACGGACAGCGACGCCTTAATCCAGTTCTGATGGAAGTCGTGAAAAAGGAGATTCTCAAACTGTTGGCTGAGGGAATCATTTATCCTATAGCTAACAGTGAATGGGTGAGTCCTGTCCACGTCGTGCCTAAGAAAGGCGGTATCACGGTGGCGATGAACGAGAAAAATGAACCTGTCCCTACTAGACCTGTCACCGGATGGAGGATGTGCATCGATTACCGGAAGCTTAATGCGGCAACGAAAAAGGACCACTTTCCTTTGCCCTTTATTGATCAGATGTTAGATAAACTTGCCGGTAATGATTACTTCTGTTTTCTTGATGGTTTGTCAGGTTACTATCAAATTGCAATTGATCCAGAGGACCAGGCGAAGACTGCCTTCACTAGCCCCTTCGGGACGTATGCCTTTAGGAGGATGCCCTTCGGCCTCTACAATGCGCCAGGTACGTTTCAGCGTTGCATGATGTCAATCTTTTATGACATGATTAGTGATTTTGTCGAGGTGTTTATGGATGATTTTTCTGTGTTTGGCTCTTCCTTTGATGACTGTCTTGATAAGATTGATCGTGTGTTTGGTCGTTGTGTTGAAACTTATTTGACTCTAAGTTGGGAAAAGAGTCATTTCATGGTACGCAGTGGAATTGTCTTAGGACATGTCGTGTCTAGTAAGGGAATTGAGGTAGATAAGGCCAAAGTTGAAATAATTGAAAAATTACCTCCACCGACTGATGTTAAAGGGATTAGAAGTTTCTTAGGACATGCTGGTTTTTATCGTAGATTTATTAAAGATTTTTCTAAGATTTGTCAGCCTCTTTGCCGTCTATTTGCTCTGGATACTGCTTTTAATTTTGATGATGCTTGTCTATCTGCGTTTATTACTTTGAAGGAGAAGTTGTGCAGTGCACCTGTGATTGTTGGTCCTGATTGGTCTGTTCCCTTTGAAATTATGTGTGATGCATCTAACTCTGCTTTGGGTGCGGTTTTGGGGCAGCGTGTTGATAAGATGTTGCGTGTTATTTATTATGCTAGCTCTACTTTGAATCCTTCTCAGATTAATTATACTACTACCGAAAAGGAGATGTTAGCAGTAGTATTTGCTCTTGATAAATTTCGTGCTTATATTATAGGATCTAGAGTTATTGTACATAGTGATCATGCTGCCTTGCGCTATTTATTGACTAAGCCCCAGGCGAAACTTAGATTAATTCGTTGGGTTTTGCTACTCCAAGAGTTTGATATTGAGATTCGTGATAGAAAAGGAAGTGAGAACGCCGTAGCAGATCACTTATCTCGTTTAGAGCATGTTTCCTCTGACGCACCTAACGATTTAGTTACCGAGTCTTTTCCTTATGAGCATGCATACAGTGTTTCTCATGTGCCTTAGTTTGCCGATATAGTTAATTATTTGGCTTGTGGCGAGTTAAGGCCTGACCTCACTTCCCAAGAAAGGAAGCGTTTTCTTCATGTATGCAGGCAGTACTTTTGGGAAGAGCCATTTCTATTTAAGCTTGGAAAGGACGAGGTAATCCGGCGTTGTGTTGCGGAGGAGGAGCAGCCAAAGGTGTTGGAGATGTGTCATGAAGCTCATTGTGGAGGCCACTTCGGAGGCCAAAAGACGGCACATAAGGTTCTTCAATCAGGTTTATTTTGGCCTACATTGTTTAAAGATGCGCATGTTTAATATCTTGCTTGTGATAGATGTCAAAGGGTTGGTACTATAGGCCGTAGGAATGAGATGCCTCTTAATAATGTTCTTGTAGTTGAGATTTTTGATGTGTGGGAAATTGATTTTATGGGTCCTTTTCCTAAGTCTCATGGGTATGAATATATCTTGCTTGCTGTCGATTATGTGTCTAAGTTGGTTGAGGCTATCCCCACGAGGACGTGTGACTCTCACGTTGTGCTTAAGTTTGTGCAGGAAAATATTCTATGTAGGTTTGGATTTCCACGAGCTATCATTAGCGATGGTGGAAAACACTTTTGCAATAGGCTTTTCGAAAGGCTTATGAGGAAGAATGGGATCACACACAAGATTGCGACTGCTTATCATCCACAAACCTCGGGACAAGCCGAAACGAGCAATAAGCAAGTCAAGAACATCTTGGAGAAGACCGTGCAACCATCTAGGAAGGATTGGGCTGTCAAGTTGAATGATGCGTTGTGGGCATATCGCACGGCGTACAAGAATGTGTTGGGAATGAGTCCGTACCGTCTAGTGTATGGAAAGGCGTGCCATCTTCCGGTAGAAGTTGAGCACAAAGCCTATTGGGCGATCAAGGCTTCTAATTTTGATTTGCACAAGGCGATGGAGCATCGTTTGCTCCAAATGTCGGAGTTGGATGAATTGCGTAACGAGGCGTATGAGAACGCCCGGATTTACAAGGACAAGGTAAAAGCAATTCATGACCGAAGGATTGTGCACAAGGATTTGAAGCCTGGTATGAAGGTGCTACTCTTTAATTCTCGGTTGAAGTTGTTTCCCGGGAAATTGAAGTCTAGATGGAGCGGCCCATTCATAGTGAAAGATATCAAGCCATACGGGGCAGTGGAGATTGCTAAAGAAGGAGATGATGACTCATTCGTGGTGAATGGGCATCGTGTTAAGCCGTACATCGAGGGGTGGCCTACTAATTTCACGGTGGAGTCAACACCGATTGAAGATCCACCTCCTGCTTGATCTCATATTACCGTCGAGCTCATGACGTTAAACAAGCAGTCTTTTCTTTCCTTTGTTTTTGTTTTTGTTGTTTTATTTATTTTCGTTCCTTTATTTCGTACTTGTTGGGTGAAGAGCATAATTTAAATCAATTTTTGTGTTGCAGGAAAAATCGGGTGGAATGCGCAAGAGACATGAAAAAGAGGACACTGACGAGAGTTGGGCTAGCGCTCGCTAGGCCCCAGCGAGCGCTAGCCATAAGTTCTGCCCGAGTCCAGCATAAGGGGCCAGCGCTCGCTACCCCCCCAGCGAGCGCTAGCCCCATTCCCTGTATCAAACCAGAACGCAGGGCTAGTGAGCGCTACCCCCCCAGTGCTCGCTATCCCTGGTCGCTGCCTCTCACCCAATGCGCTTGGGTAGCGCTCGCTACCCCCCAGCGAGCGCTACCCCTGCTCCCTACCTTGCCCCCACTTCGCGCTAGGGTAGCGGTCGCTACCCCCCCTCGATGCCTTCTATACCCCTTTCTTCTCCTTCCTTCTTCCCCACAAACACTTCCTCCCTCTCGCGACTGCAGCATTCCAAGCTTTCTCCCCATATTTTCTACTTCAACTCCACCACATATTTCCCCCAAATTTTTCAATCTTCATCCCCCTCCACCTATTCCTCCATATATTCCAACTTTTATCACTCTTTTTCTTCCCCAATATCCTCAACCCACCATCTTCCTCCAGCCCTAAATCCCCTAAATTTCAATTTTTCCCCAATTTCTTTAAACCCTAATTTCTCCATCCTTTTTCTCAAAATTAACCTTCTTCCTCCCAAATTCCGGCCACACCAACCCAATTACTCATATCCGCGGTTGCACCCCCGTCCTCAGTCTCTTTCCGGCGAATTTCCGGCAACACATTCCGGCCACCTCCAATTTCTAGTTCACAATGGCGCGCTCCAAAAATCGTGCCGGCGAGCAAGCCGCTAGCACTTCTCAACCGGAGGACCATACCACCGAGGAGCTTCAAGAGACATACAATTGCCCATTCTCACTCGAGTCACACTTAGAGGGGCAATTCTACGAGCGGTGGACTCGGCATGAGGTAACTCCACCTCACACTCTTGACTGGGACTTGTTAGATAATCTTAATTGTGTTCGCGAGCTTGAGCATTATTTAGACTTGTTAGGACTTAAGAAATATGCACATATGTCGTTTAGATGCTCGAAGGTACTTACCCATGAATTTCTATCTACATTAATTGTGCCTGCTGATTTGAGTGGGTGTACATTTAGATTGCGGGGTGTTGCCCGTAGATTGTCTATTTCGCAGCTTTGCAGGATCATGGGCTTCCATGGGAAGAATGTGGGTGATCATGCCCCACCTACCGGCTATACTCCTAATGCCGCATGGACTTCCCTAATGGGATTCCACAATTAGCAAGCCGGAAGTATGCCAGCCGGTTACATTCAGAATAATGTGTTGATGATTCTGCACAAATTCTTGTGCTATGGGATCACCGGCAAGGAGCAGGCCAACAAGGTCAATCAGGCCGAGGTTTTTATGCTTCAGAGTGCCGTACAGGGCTCCCGGCTGTGCGCCGGCTATTATATCCTCACCACCTTCAAGAACATGCTGGCCACAACCCGGTACCACGCCACATTGCCCCTTGTAATCTGTGTCATTGCTCGGCACTTTGAAGTCTTCGATCCGGACAACCTGGAGCCCAATGACATTATCTATGTCTCCAGGATTGACCATTCCGAGCTTAGGCAAGCACGGATTTGCAATCTCCAGTATGAGTGGATTCCCTCCACTGCCCGGCGTTGTGTGGTCAACCACACTAATGAGTTGGCCGCCATTGCAGCCAACCCGCCCAATGATAGAGATGACGTAGATGCCACCGATCCAGGGGCCGAGGAAGAGGCCTACGAGGACGCTCCCATGACGGATGCCTTTGCTACAGGCCTGTCTTTTCATCAGGCTGGCCCATCTACTGGCCAGTACACATATGCTGCCGGCCCTTCTTCTTCGACCATCATTGATCAGCTCAGCTTACAGTTCCAGAATTTGAGCATTGAAGTTGGTGCTCTTCGCACTGACTTTACCGCCTTTCGCTCCGATTTCACCTCTTTCCGGGACGATTTCAATACTTTCAACCAGGATTTTGGAGCCTTTGCTACCGAGAGCCGCACATTTTATGACGAGTTCGACGAGTTTCGTGACTCTATGACGGCTGGCCAGGCCCGGATTGAGACGCAGTTAAAGAACACACATGACATGATGACTGAGCAGGCCCGATTATGGCGTTTGGCACAGGAGCAGTCGGCCGAGCAGTATAGGCAGGTTGTTGAGAACAACAGGCTAATCACCGAGATGAATGCTCAGTGGTCGAGCTGGGCTCTATACGATCACCCACCTCCGCCGCCGGATCAGCAGTGACTTCTCACTACTGTTTAGTAAGCTTATTTTCTTTTTATTTAGTTTTTGTTTCTTTTCTGGGTTGTTTCATTTTTGTTATTTCTTTTTGTTGCTTCCTTTGCTTTGTTTTAGTGTTTCTCTTGCAGGTCTTAATTTTAGGATTGTTCGGTTTCCTATGTCTCTTTGTGGATCACGCATCAACTCCACCGCATTCCCCCGAATCGGGTAGTTTCCTTCCTTCTCTTGCTCTTATTTTAGCAATGAGGACATTGCTAGGTTCTTTGTGAGGGGGAGGGGTGTGCATTATTTGTTGCGGTGTTTGTTGTTGATATTTCTGCGTGTCCGAAAGCATTGTTAGAGTTTGACTTGATTTGGATTGATTTTGATGAGAAATATGTTTTTATTATGCTTGATGACATGAATGAACCTTGTGAGTCGATGATAGGGTGATGAGCTTTGCAATTTGATCATAGTTGTCGTGGGGTAATCGTTTTTTGTGATATATTGATGTGAAAGCTTGCATATGTGTGAATTTGGCATAAGATTGCTTGTTGGCTAGACTTTTAGTAAAAATTGTGTTGATTGTGAGATTGAGTTGGGAGGCTTCTGCTCCTCTGGAAACCATGAGCATGGGAAACCACACGAGAACACTTTAGATAACCTCTAATTGTTCATATCTCGTGACTTTTGGCCATATAACCCACTCTTTCCAAAATTTGGCTCGAATGGCATTTCGAAATGTTATTAAATCGCTTGCATTGCTTGAATAGATGATAAGAACTCTACCCCTCTTCCTTTGAGAAATCAATTGAAATCTTAAGGTTTAGGAATGGGTATGGGAAACCACACTAGGATACTCGGTTTTTACCGAAGTTGACACCTAGTGACCAATGTTCTTAATATCACTAAAAATTCTTGCGATTTGATAATGGTTTGTGTTGATAATATCTTAAGATTGATCTATAGTCTAGCCTATAAGTGATTAAGAGCCGAATTTGCATGTGTGTTGAGTTGGATCGGATTGAAATTGCATATTCGAAAGCAACACGTAATGGTGATTGATGTATTGTCTTATAACCCCTATTGAGTGCTTGTGATGATTGTGATTGTTATTGCGTGATTGAAATTGTTTCTTGTTTTGAAATCTCCTATTGTGTTGAACTTAGACTTGCTTGAGGACAAGCAAGGTATTGTGTGTGGGGAGGTTGTTTTATACGTTTTTGGTCTCGTTTCTCTCGGAATTCGGATTAGTATTGGTTGATATTGTCGATCAAGTTGATACTTGGGTATGTTATTTGCTACTTTGTAGGTGAAAGATCGACATTAAGAGCTAACAAGGCTCGAGAGGAGAAACGAGACGAAAAGACGAAGAAAGGAAGAAAGAAACGACTTTTCGTGCGAGAAGGAACAGAGCGGGGGCCTAGCGAGCGCTAGGCCCCAGCGCTCGCTGACCCTCAGAACTGTGGAAGGACAGAACTTGGGGCTAGCGGTCGCTAGCCCCTAGCGACCGCTAGCTCCCAGATTATTGCCAAGACAGAACAGTAGGGTAGCGCTCGCTACCCCCTAGCGAGCGCTACCCCTCTTCAGCCATGCCTCATCCAGCGCTGGGGCCTAGCGAGCGCTAGCCCCCAGCGCTCGCTACCCTGGCGCGATCTTCCTCTTCTATTTAAACCTCCTCCGCGTGATATTTGGGGGACTGGGACACAAACTCTTCTACCAGTTTTCACTACACGTATTTTTATTTTCTAGTCTAGGGTTTAGATCAGGAGAGAAAACGCTATTAGCTAGATTTACATTCCAAGTTCTTTACTTTTGAAGATTTTTGGATTCGTTCGTGATTCAACCCGGAGATTTATTTTAATTAAGTATTTCTTTTCAATCCAGTGAGTTCTTTATTGCTTTCTTTACTGCTTTCTTTATTGCTTTCTTATTTTCCTTCATGTGTTCTTATTCCCTTGCCTTAATTCTGATTAATTATCAAACCATTAATACAAACCTTTCAATCATGTTAATCAATCAGTTTAAGGCATGTCTAGATTTCTTTAATTATTCATTCCTAGAAATAGGATTTAATTATTTTCTTCATTCTTGCCTAGATAGTTCGTATTTTTATTCCTTTAATCCTTTTTGCCTTATTTATCACTTAGTTAGAAAACCAAAACCCTCATTCTTTTACTGCTTTTATGTTCTTCAACGTGAATGAAGCCCTGTTTAGCCTTCCTTGAGAGTACGATTTGAGTTATGCTTAATTACACTATTAACAATGATCTCGTCCAAATTGCAAGTAATATAGTTCATTAAGCACGACACATCCCTTTAAGTATATAGGCTGGAAACATTCCTCGTGCCCAATACTGATCCCTTATCGGACAGTGGGTCTGGACTCAACAACGCCACGTACTTAAGGGTATATTTGAGTGAAATAAGTATATCGGCTGGAAACATTCCTCGTGCCCAATATTGATCCCTTATCGGACAGTGGGTCTGGACTCAACAACGCCACGTACTTATTTGAGTGAAACAAATTTTGGCGTCGTTGCCGGGGAAGGCTTTAGGCATTTATTTGCGTTGAATTTTCTTTTTTTTTCTTTCCTTTTTGTTTTATTCTTTTGCTCCCGCAAGGTGCGTTTGATATGCTTTTGAGTTGTGTATGCTAGGACGCTGAAGCTTGAGAAAAGAGTTGGTACCCTACGTAGACAATATCAATAGGAGAGAAGCCGTACGTGAGGAGCGGTATAGGGACGTCATTAACCTCGCCACACTATTCGAAGAGCAACTGGTAATAATGGCTGAGGAAAACGGAGCCCCTAAGAAGCTTGGAGACTTCGCCAGGCCATCGTTTGGCCTCACAGCGTCTGCTATAGTATTATCTGTTGCGGCAAGGAATTACGAGTTGAAGCACAACCACATCAACTTGCTTCCTTCGTTCTACAGATTACCTAATGAAGATGCGCTCCTTTTTATCAGGGAGTTCTGCACAGCAGTCCATTCTATTCCACTTCAGGGTATTACCGAAGACGAGCTGCTTAGGAAGTGTTTCCCCTATTCACTCAAGGATAGGGCGAAAACGTGGTATCTTTCGCTTCCAGCCGGATCTCTTGACACATGGAAAGCAGATCACTCAAGAGCCTGACGAGCCTTTTCATGAGGCACTTGACAGATTTCGAGAGCTACAGCAGCAGTGTCCACACCATCAGATTGTACCTGAACTGCTTTGGTAGATTTTTTATAATGGGTTGCAGCACACGTATCAGTTCATGGTGGATACAGTAGCTGGAGGAAATTTATCTGAAAAGACAGCTGATGAGGCGATTGAAATATTTGAGACTTTGGCCACGAATTCGCAGCAGAAAACCTCTCGATCTAAGAGAGTAGAAGTTAGAGAGATCGGAGTTAGTCCGGATTTGAAAAAGCAGATGGCTGACATGATGCGAGAGCTGCAAGAGTTGAAGATGAGCAAGGCCCCTGCAGTGGCCAAGCACGAGCTGGTGCCTGAACCGTGCCCGATTTGTGGTGATCTCAACCATGATGAGAATCACTGCAATAGAATGGCGGAGATGACTTATGAATGAGAGGCGGAAATCTATGCTGCTCAGGGATATCCGCCGCGACCGCCATTTAATCAGCATCTAGTCCAGCAGATTTTAGGATAGAGAGCGCAGAACAGTTCTACTTGGAGGGGTCCCAATCAAAGTCAAGGAGCGAATTTTCCTCCTCGACGACCGCCTCCGCAGCAGCAGTACTATCAACCTCAACATGGGTATTATCACCCACAGCAACCTTACTACCCGCCTCAGCAAGGGTACTATCCGCCACCACCTCAGTTTCAGCAGCAACCACCGCAGTCTCAACCTCAATTTCCACCTGCACCGCGAGGAGCCACGCCCCCGAAGACTGTTTTATCTATTTTTGGTCGAGTTTCTCTCGTAATTTGGATTAGTATTGGTTGATATTGTCGATCAAGTTGATGCTTGGGTCTGTTATTTACTACTTTGTAGGTGAAAGATCGACATTAAGAGCTAACAAGGCTCGAGAGGAGAAACGAGACGAAAAGACGAAGAAAGGAAGAAAGAAATTGCTCATCGCACGAGAAGGAACAGAGCGGGGGCCTAGCGAGCGCTAGGCCCCAGCGCTCGCTGGCTTGAGCCACGGAGGAGGGACAGAGTTGGGGGCTAGCGGTCGCTAGCCCCCTAGCGAGCGCTGGGTGCGGGCAGAACTGGGGGCCAGCGGTCGTTGGCCCCCCAGCGACCGCTGACCCTGCGAACCTCACCCAAGACAGAACGTTGGGGTAACGCTCGCTACCCCCTAGCGAGCGCTACCCCTTGACGCTGGATGACTTCTCAGAGAGTTAAGCTAGCGAGCGCTACCCCCTAGCGCTCGCTAGCCCGACGGGATTTTTCTTCTCCTATTTAAACCTCCTCCGCGTGATTTTCAGACGACACCTTTCTACCAGTTTTTACTTCACGTTTTTATTTTCTAGTCTAGGGTTTAGACCACGAGAGAAAACACTATTAGTCTAGTTTTTATTTCATTATTCGTTCCTTTCAATTCAAGTTGTGGATTCGTTCGTGATTCAAACCCGGAGTACTTTAATGCATTATCTTTCCTTTCAATTCGTGAGTTCTTTTATTGCTTTCTTTAATGCTTTATGAATAAATTTCTTCTTGTTCTGCTTTTGATTAATTTCCAATTCTTTATCCAAACCTTTTCAATTATGTTAATTAATCGATTCAA
>JAPKLX010000282.1:9287-52920 GCA_026898415.1 Leonotis leonurus
GAAAAATATTGGCACTAAGTTTGCCCAAAAAGGGGTTCATATGCAATCGCTACGTATTTTTAGAGTTAAGGAATGTCATTCGAAAAACGAGCTTTTTCATGCATGATTGAAAGTATAGTAATATTATAGTCATTGTGTGTTATCGAGTGTAAAAAATTATCTAAATTCATGGTTTAACTATGGAATAGCGATAAAAATGACTTGAATTGAATTCAATAATTGTTTGAGGGTTGTAAACAAATCGAATCAAACTAAATATAACAATATTCGATGTTGTTCGTGAAATTATTCTGACCATTCGATTTGTATTATATTCATTTTTAATATTAAATAATGATTCGCACGTATTTGATTTGTTATGAGTATTCTTCTTCGATTTGTTATGAATATTGTAATTGAATATTTAATTTGTTTAATATAGTAAATAATAATATTTAAAATATTAAATTCAAATTTCGATATCTTTCGTTAATATTCAATTTGATTCGAAATATCACTATAACAAAAATAAAAAATTAAGTTAAAATTTATTTTGTTAATATATAAAATAAGCTTTACATCTAAATAGTTATATGTTAATATATATGTTTAGTATATTCTTATTATGTTTTTAGCTCGTTGTGTAGTGTCCATGTCCTTGTTTTTTTTATGTTTTTCGTATTGTTCTAGTTCTTCTTTACGCCGGTTTTTGTTTTGTCGTGTATTACGCAGGATGGAGTGGAAGATGATGATTTGAACGAGGATTAGTGCCGAAATGTAATGACCCGCTCTTTTCGTTAGAACTATTACGTACCAAATATCTTGTGGATAATGAAAATTTATATGATTTGGAAAAATCAGTCAGCAAATTTTCCATGTTAATCCCCTACACTATTTAAATTGGACTCATTTCAATTTAAAATTTATCATAGGTGAAAGCTTAGTGTGATAATAATCTCCATCATCTTTTATTTATTTATTATTTATATATATACATTAAGTAATATATATATTAATAATATTAGTTTCCACCAGTATTATCTCCACCAGTATTACATTACGTAATATATATATTAATATATATGTGATAATAATATTTAGTGTGATAATTATCTCCACTAGTATCTTAATCCTTAAAGGTGTATTAATAATATTAGTTTCCTAGTATAACAATTTGGTTATACATGACATGCATATGGAATAAAACAATCACTAGGAATGCATGTACAATACGTAATGTATATAAATAGTAATAAGAAAAGACTGTCAAATAGATATAGCAGATATGGATCAGATTTTGTTTCAGTACAAATCTAATGATGGAGATAATTTTATACAATAGGAAAGAAAGACAATAACGTGCAAATTACATAAGGAAAGTAAGGCTGCTGCCACAGCCTACTCCCTTTATAACTGTAGCCACATCAGTTGTGCATCAAGCTTCAATCAATCAACCGAAGTCAAGCACCCATGCCCTGCAAGTTTAAAGAAATAAGTAGTGCAGAAGGTAAGCAGAGAGGGTACTCTATAGAGAGTACTGCCTCTATATAAAGAGTACAAATTTTTTTGACTTAAACCACATTCTCATTTCTACACCAAATTGATGCTGAATTGTGAAGAGAAGGAGTAGTGCAGTAGTTGCAGTCTCAAGGTGAGAATTTAAACCTCTAGGAAAAGCATACGTTTAAGTCTTATGTAAATATTGATATGCAACTTACTAATCTGTAATCTACATGACAAAAAGAAGAAGAAAGAAAAAAACAAGAGAATTTACCTTGTGAATAAGGAAGTGGTGGTGCACGGCTGTTGCACCAGCCGTGAGCTTCCTCGAAACAGCCTCGAATCACTTCGAACAAATCCCGAACCACCCCGAACGGCTGCGGACAGTTCTGGACAGCCCTGGACAGCTTCGCAAGCCCTCGAACAGGTCCCGAACAATCTCGAACAACCTCGGACAAGCTCCGAACAGGCCTGGACAGCTCCGGACGACCTCGAACAATCTCGAAACCGCCCCGAGCCATCCCGAACAGCTTCGATCAACCCCGAGCAGCTCCGAACCAAGCCCGAACCAACCCCGAACCAATCCAGAATAACCCAAATCACCCGAAACCAATCTGCAGACATTCATTTCCCTAGTAAGATTCAATTAATTCACAGAAGGAAATCAGATTTGAAACCAACAACTGCACATTTCATAATAATGGAACTTGAAGTTGTCTTAGAACAATTGATCAATCAAAACCAAGACAGGCTTTAGGAAAGGAGATTATAACTGGAATTGTAGAGAAATCCTTAAATTTGGACTTCTTCTAAGACTCTCTTCAATCTATAAATCACTAAAGCATTCACTCTTCAAAAAAAAAACTGTAACTTAAAGCAAGAAGATAATACCTAGACTCCTAACTAAATGTGGCGATTAATCAAGAGAAGGAGAAGAGAAATTAATGCAATAAAAGAAATAAGAGAGAAAGGTTACGGGGGAGGGGAAACTGCATCGCCGGAGAGAAGCCTCGGACAGGCAGGGTAGCACCGAAGATGGTTGCTTCGCCGCTGTTCTGTAACCTCCCGGTGACGAATGCTCCCATGGCTACCTCCCGCGGAGAGAGTAGGAGAGAGGCGAGCGAAGCCTGATAACCACCGAGGCGACGAAGGAACGACGGCGGCGTTGCTGCATGTCTGTGGGGAGGACGACGCGGTACTGTGCGACTGAGAGTGAGAGAGAGGCAGAGATGGGAGGAGCGAGAGGGGAGAGAGCACGGCGAGAGAGAGAGAGGGAGCAGTAGTGAAGATCGGAGAGGGAGAGGGGAAAACCAGAGGGAGAGAAAGAGGAGGGGGACGATTGTGTCTGGGGAAGAAGAAGAGTGGGGTTGGGTTAGTCTAGGTTAAGTCATTAGAAAGGTCTAGAAGCTGGGCCCGGATATTAGGCCGGGTCGGACCAAAAAAAAATCATATGGGCCGAGAATTAACAGAAAACATGGGCCTAGGGGTTAATTTAATTCTGGGCTGGGTCTATAATAGTTGGGCTAATAAATCTTTTATATAGTATATGGGCCGGATTATTAAGATAATGGTCCAAGAATCATTTAACAAGATGGACTGAAAATACTATAGTGGTTGGACCTTTAATTAAGTTCTCATGAGCTAACTTAATTAGATATAGGATGGACTAATTAATTTAATAATAAGTTTGGGCCTAGAAATTATTAAGATAAGTGGAGAATTTATTTCAATTGGGCTAATTTAATTAATTGAGGAATTGGATAATCTAATTAATTAAGTGGGCTAGTAATAATTCTAGTAGACCAAGAGATTACTTATTGGATTAAGTCCAAGAAGAAGAATATTTATTTAATTTAGAATAGTTACTATAAATTATTTAACTAGATTGTAATCAAAAATTGATTTAAGTATGAATCATATTTGAGATATATTAATCAAGCTACTCCAACCTATAGGAAATTATATAAATATATTGACTTAGAAATTTAGAATATTCCATTTAGAAAATCTCTTAAGTTATTATGATTCAATAAATTATTACTTAGAAGTAATAATTGAAATTAGAATCTAAGAAACATAGTTGATTTGAGAAAATCACTGTCTCTAGACAAAATTCGATATTCGCATTATAGTCGAATAAAAATATGGGAATAATTTCCCAAATAATAAAGGATAATACACTTAGAAAATATTAAATGCACTAGAAGATTATATCTCACTTGAGATTTATTTAAAGGTTTCGACAAGAGGTCGGATCCGCACTCCGAGAACGAAGCCAACGCCAATCAAGACTATTCAAGTAGGCTTTTCTTACTCTATAAAATATGTGTGCATGACTTTAGTATGAAATTAGTAAACTTCAAATTATTGTCTTGCCATAAAAGTTTCAATTTAAGTATGATGTCTATCTGTTTATTTATAATCGAATTCGGGTCCCAGTAGATTAGATATCATACTCGGACTTGTGTACACAAAAGGACCGCGAGTCATCTTAGCGGGTTGGCCGGTCCAGTGCTCGTGTGAGGTGGCCACCTCCTCGGCACATAGAATCTCGAATATGGCAGATTACAAAAAAAAACTTAGACTGCAGTCGAACATAGGATTTTCGCAAGAAATGATTTTGGTGAACATAGGTGCTTTAGAGACAAAATCCCTATGTTTCACTTATAATGGCTTGACAGTTATATTTGTACGAATGCGATTTCGGCACGTGTCTATTGAGTACTTTTGTACTCAGCCCTGCATGTATTTCTAAACGTGCAGGTTAAGAAACGATGAAGGAGGGGGTGCTACGTCATGCTTTTGTCGGTCTCTTAGCGGTTGACTCTTGGGGGTTTTACACGTCTTCATACGTGCAAAATTTTCATCGATCCAAATAGTTCCGCTGCTAGTTGAGATCTCTATGTAATGGACTCAAGACTTCAATCTTCTTAATGTTCGTGGTTATGTATGAGCTTATGACTCAAATAATTCAGATGTCAATTTCCTACAATGAATTTCCTAGTTAAGATTTGAGAATGTTGTTCAATTCATCTTGGTTCCAATCCTCCATTTCTATCCCCGCTTCTTAAATCCCTCCCTTAGTCACGGTTTCCCAGATTCTACTATCCTTAGCAGAATGCGGTCGTGACACGAAAAGACCATTAATGCAAAGCTGGGCGAAGAAGAGGCGTACGAGCATGGAACGGGAAAGAGAAGAGCACAACAAGGAGCTGAAAAGTGCAGCCAGCAATCGCTAGGTATCCCAGCGATCGCTGGGCTGCAGAAGCAGACGGGGACAGAAGCACGCGACCAGTGATCGCTGGGAAGTTCTACGCTGAGGGTCAGAAGGCTGTAGCCAGCGACCGCTGGCTTCCCAGCGGCCGCTGACTAGCAGTTGTGCGTGTGTTTTAAGTGTTCTAGGCGTCGTTTTTCAAAAAGAAACCAACCATTGTAACTTAAAGAATAGTTCTCAAACACTTGTTCAAAAAGTTTTCTTAGTTTAGTGCCTTGGGGTATCCAAGGATTGAAGGGATTTGGCAACCAAACTGTGGATTCTTAGTAAGTTTATGATGATGAACCTTTCTATGGATTTGCTTTTCAATATGGTTGGCTAAATTCTTATCTAGGGTTTGATTATTTCTTATCTATGGTTTAATGCTTTAATTTGATCTTCTTTATGGTTGTTTGATCCGCGCTTAAGAGTTTTTCATGCTTGATCACCATGTGCAACTCTAAGATATGGAATGGATTGAAATGAATTATTCTATGTCTCATTTATAATCAAACAACCTAACCTATTAATCGGAAACGTAAAATAGGTAATCATATCTTGATTAGTGTTACTCTAAGTGTGATCTATACACGAAAGTGCTAGACACGGATTAGTTTTAAGAATACGAAAGTTATTGGCTAATCAACTTAGGGAAAACCTATTAAAGATTTTGTTTGATTGAATAAGCATTGACCTAGATTAGAGATGATCTTTACCCTAGACTTCAATCACTTGTGGACCCCCCGTTTATTGCTTTTGATCTAGCTTAGAGTTCTTTTATCTCAGCCTGATTAGAGTGTTAGGATTTACATTCCATTTACACACTTAGTACTAATAATTGATAGCCCTGCATAGCCTTCCTTGAGATACGACATTCGGGTCGACTTTACACGTATTGCACTTCCTTTGGATTAATTTAAGATACGTTATTGGTCAAACAAATTTAATATAATAAACTGGAAGTATATTGGCTGGAAACATTCCTCGTGCCCGATACTGAGTCCCTTTATCGGACAGTGGGTCTGGTTTAAACAACGCCACGTACTACAGTTTAAAATAAGTTTAAACAAAATTTGGCGCCGTTGCCGGGGAAGGCTATAGGCATATTTGTTGTTAGTACTTGCGTGTTTGTTTGTCTTTCCTTTGTTGTTTTTATTGTGTTTGTTTAGTGTTCTTGTTTGTGGTCGTGATTGTTTTATTTCATGTTTGTTTTTCTTTTTCTTTTTGTCATCTTGGATATCTTTCTCCCGCAAGTTGCGTTTGATTCCTTTGTTGTGGTGACAGGTTGCGTATGCAAAGACATAAGCCGTTTGCTTATTCTCAGAAGTAGCCACATCAAGGCTCACCACAAGCTTCAGTCGAGGAGAACCTGAACACGTTTATTGAGGCTAGCAATCGGAGGTTCGAGACTATCGAGGCTTCAATGAAGCAGATCGAGATCCAAGTGACTTGAGGAGAAGATGTCATGTCTAGCTCACGACATTAAATGAGCGCTTCGTGGGAGGGAACCCACATTTTATCTTTTGTTTTGTTGTTTTTAGTTATTTTTTTGCTTGTTGTGTGTTGAGAAGTTTAATTGGATGTTACATGGTGCAGGATAAGAAGTACGGGACTTCACCCTCGACCTCCTCCAGCATCTGACCTTCAGGATCCGGCGTATTAGTGTCTTTTGTATTTCATTTTCTTTTGTGTTATTTTTGTTTTTAATTAATTGTTGTTCGGATTTATGTTGTTTGGTGTTCGTTTTTGTGTTGCAGGTACCAATCTTGAGGATCTTGGATTCTTGGACTTGCTGCCGGCTCTTTATGTTTACAAGGAAGTTTCCTATAATCCTTCTCTTTACTTCCTTACTACGAGGGTGTAGTAAGATTCAAGTGTGGGGGAGTTGGGTTGCTTTCTTGCTTATTTTTGCATGTTTTCATCAATTCTTGCATGTCTTTTTTAGTTGTGTTTGCTTGCTTGTGCTTGTTATTTCCCCAAACTTGATCATTAATTGTTTGATTGCTTATTCGATAGGTTAGTGTTGATATGTGTTGATGATCAATATGTGAGCCCCGTATGTGGTATGAATTCATGGAATATTAGCTAAGTTTGATTTTTGACGGGCTAGGTTGCGTGATTAAGATGACATGGGGGGCATGTTGCTTTTATTAGTCGGTATGCATAGTGATCATGATTCGGATTATGAGTGACTACTCCCTTTTGTTCATGTGTCCAGTTTTCCCTAAAAAAAATAATATATATATATATATATTATTATTATTAATAAATGCTAGAAGGGCATACACAAAAAAAAAGCTCGAATGACTTTAATAAAGGGGAATTTGACATATGAACGAGAGGGGGATGTGAGATGTGTGTATATCGTGATCATATGCATATTGATGAACTTAGTAACGGGCAACATTACTTCTTATTCGAGTGACCTAATACATTGGGAATTGAGCTTAGTCTAATTTTGGTTATGTGATGTGAATGGTGGTTGGGCTTATGTGTTGGTTCTTGATGTATGTCGATGCTTAGTTGTTGGATTTTGCTTGAGGACAAGCAAATGATAAGTGTGGGGGAGTTGTTTAGTAGGTTTTTGTTATATTTTAGTGTGTTGTCTTGTCGTGTTTTATATGTTTATCTTTTATTTCGTATTGTTTTATTGTTCGTGTTATGCTGGTTTTTATTTTTTTTGTGTTTGGTGTAGGATGGTGAAACGAAGGATAGATAAGAGCTGAATTGATGCCGAAAAGCCGAAGATACTAAGACGAGCGAAGCCGAGGAAAGCAGATGGGAGCTTCTGAGGAGTTACGAGCAAAAACGAGAGGAGAAAGAATGCGAGAGCATGGTCATATGCAAGATTGTTGCGCAATGCGCAATAGTTTTGTTTTGGCTCGTTCTCATTCATTACAACTCCAAATTTGGATCCGTCTGCGGCCACGGATTCCTATCGAGACGAGCTTCAATTCTGTATTTTTCAAAATTTCGCATTTTACACAGGCCAGCAGCCGCTGGGTTTCCAGTGGCCGCTGGGTAGCAGAAATTCAGAATTTCAGAGAGTGAATGTCAGCGGCCGCTGGCAATCAGTTATGGGCGACTTTTAAGTAGTTCTTGGATTTATTTTCAGAAGCACTCACATCCCCAACCGTTGTAACTTGTAGAAACTCTCTCAAACACTTGTTCTTGTTGTTTTTCTTAGTTTAGTGCCTTGGGGTATTCAAGGATTGAAGGGATTTAGCAACCGAATTGTGGATTCTTAGTAAGTTATCTTCAATGAATCTTTCTATGGATTTGCTTTTCAATATGGTTGGCTAAGTTCTTATATAGGGTTGATTGTTTCTTAATCTTTCACTTAATGCTTTGATTCGATCTTTGAAATGGTAGTTTGATTTGTGCTTAATGAGTTTTGTATGTTTGATCACCATATAGAACTCTAAGATATGGAATGGATTGACATGAATTATTCTATGTCGCATTTGTAATCAAACAACCAAAATTTATAATCAGAAACGTACAAAAGGAATCGGGTTTTGAATTTGATATTCTCTAAAGTGTGATTTTTGGGTTTTGGGTAGAGTGGTTTTGGGTTTGAAGAAGGTGATGGGTTTTGGGAAAGTATGGAGAAAATTTGATTATGAATGGAGAATTTGGGATTTAGGGATTTAGTGGATGGAATTAGAAAATTTTTGGATAAAAGTGTAGAGAATAGAGTGGGTAAGTGAAATGTGGGGATTAGAATGAAGAATTTGGGTGAATGATGGAGGAATTTGGGAATTTTGGGGATAGGGTTTCGGTTTTGGAGTGAAGGAGAAGAAGAAAGAGTGGTAAAAATGATATTTTGGTCGCTGGAGAGGGAAAAAGGTCGCTGAAATTACAGACCCAGCGATCGCTGGGTGTGGCTTTCTGTTCTCTGTTCTGCATTCTTCCCAGCGACCGTTGGAAATCCCAGCGATCGTTGGGTGTTACTTTCTAACCCACTTGAATTTGCACCCCAGCGATCGCTGGATAGTCAGCGGTTGTTGGGTTGCACTTTTCTGCCGCCCTAAAACTTAGCTCTTCCTTCTCCAATTGTTCGTTCCTTTCTCCAACCGACTTTTGGTTCCAAACGTCATGCCCTACACACCATGTAACAACAACATAAGATTCTCAACACTTCAAACAAAGCAAATAACTAAAAACAACAAAAGCAAGAAATAAAACGTGGGTTGCCTCCCACGAAGCGCTCGATTAATGTCGTGAGCTCGACACCTTTCAATCCTTTTCACTTAGCCTGGCTAGGAAGCTTGTCCTTCCTACTACTCTGCATGAAATCTCCCAAAGTCTCAGCTAGCTGGCCAACTTGCGTCTCGATTCTCCTCATCGAAGCCTCAATTGTTTCAAATCTCTTGTTATGTGCCTCAACCACCTTGTTCAAAGTCTCTTCAACAGAGACTTTAGGAAATTCTGGAGGTGATTGCTGTGGTGGTGGCACAAATTGTTGTAAGCTTTGTTGAGCTGGCATTTGTTGCCCTTGTGGAGCTTGCTGCCTCCACGAGAAATTGGGATGGTATCGATACCCCGAATTGTAAGAATTCGAGTACGGATCAAACTTTGGTCGAGGTTGAAATCCTTGAAGAGCGTTCACTTGCTCCTCATATGCTATCCCAGACTCTACTTCACGTGTGCACAGATTTGCACCATGTCCAAATTCTCCACATATTCCACATGTTTCATCAACAAGAGCTTTCCTAGGTTGTGCATCCGCAGTTCGGATGGCCTGCACTTGTCTTGTCAGCTCTGCCAACTGTCTCACCATGTCGTTACTCGAAGATGCTTTGTTGTCCTTCTTTTTCGGACCTCTAGAGCTCATTTGCTGTGAGTTATCCGCCATTATCTCGAATATCTCGGTGAGCTCTTCCGCTGTCTTGCTCCCAATGTCTCCTCCAGCCGCATTATCAACCATATACTAGAAGTTCTGGTGAAGACTCTCGTAAAAGAACTGGTTGAGCAACTCCGGAGATAGATTGTGATGAGGACATTGCATCTGGAGACATTTGAACCTTTCTCAAGCCTCGTGAAGAGGCTCTCCTTCCAACTGTGTGAAGGTCACCAGCTGTGACCTTACCTCTTGCGTCTTTTGGTTCGGGTACCACTTCGAAATGAACCTCTCAGACACCCGATTCCAATTTTGAAGAGAATTGGGAGCTAAAGACATAAACCATGTCTTAGCTCGGTCCTTGAGAGTGTACGGAAAACACCGCATCTTCAGTTGATCCTCAGTCAATCCTCCAAGTGGAAAGGTCTGGACTATGGCATAGAACTCCCGGATGAAGTTCAATGCATCCTCCGTCGGCATGCCATAGAAAGACGGAAGCTGGTTGAAGTGGATACTCTTGAGCTCGTAGTTCCGAGCTGCTTGCCCCAACACAATGGGTGATGCCGCAGCTCCTATCAGCAGCCTAGCAAGTTCCCTCATTTGACGGGCCACCATTACTGTGTGAGAGCTCGTCTCACTCCAATCAGTGTCTGAATCACGTGGGAGTGAATTCTCTGAATGATCCGATCGATACCCTAAATCCAAAGTGTAGCCGTTTCCAACCTCCTCTTCCAGGTTGACTGTTTGCAACTCACTTCTTCGATGTACGTTGTCCAACACGGGTGCCAATTTCTTGTTCTGACTTCGGCGTCCGTGCATGCACTACCTAACACCACGAAAAAAAGAAGTCAAATGCAACTTGTGGTTGAAAACTCCAAACTAAAACAAAAAACAAAAAATAAAAACACAACGATAACTAAACTGAACAATCACAATACGGAAAACAAAGAAAGAAAAGAACAAACACAAACAAGCACTAAAATCAAAATGCCTATAGCCCTCCCCGGCAACGGCGCCAATTTTGTTCCAACTTAAAACGTATCTTAAATTAATTAAATGAAGTGCAATACGTGTTAGTCAACCCGAATGTCGTATCTCAAGGAAGGCTATGTCGGGCTATCAACTATTAGTACTAAGTGTGTAAATGGAATGTAAATCCTAAACACTCTAATCAGGATGAGATAGAAGAACTATAAACTAAGATGAAAAGCAATAAACGGGGTACTCAAGTGAATTGAAGACTAGGGTAGAGATCATCCACAATCCACACTTAATGCTTGATCAATCATATCGAGTTTTTAATAGAATTCTCCAAAGTTGATTAGCCAATCACTTTCGTATCCTTAAAACTAATCAGTGATTATCACTTTCGTATTCAAATCACACTTTATAGAATATCAAATTTAAAACCTGATTCCTTTTGTACGTTTCCGATTATAAGGTTTGGTTGTTTGATTACAAATGCGACATAGAATAATTCATGTCAATCCATTCCATATCTTAGAGTTCTATATGGTTATCAAACATACAAAACTCGTTAAGCACAAATCAAACTACCATTTCAAAGATCGAATGCATTAAGTTAAAGATTAAGAAACAATCAACCCTATATAAGAACTTAGCCAACCATATTGAAAAGCAAATCCATAGAAAGATTCATTGAAGATAACTTACTAAGAATCCACAATTCGGTTGCTAAATCCCTTCAATCCTTGGATACCCCAAGGCACTAAACTAAGAAAAACAAAAAGAACAAGTGTTTGAGAGAGTTTTTACAAGTTACAATGGTTGGGGATGTGAGTGCTTCTGAAAATACACCCAAGAACTACTTGAAAGTCGCCCATAACTGATTGCCAGCGACCGCTGGAAAGCCAGCGGTCGCTGGCCTTCACTCTTTGAAATTCTGAATTTCTGCTACCCAGCGACCGCTGGCCTGTGTAAAATGCAAAATTTTGAAAAATACAAAATTGAAGCTCGTCTCGATAGGAATCCGTGGCCGCAGACGGATCCAAATTTGGAGTTGTAACAAAGGAGAACAAGCCAAAATAAAACTATTGCGCATTGCGCAACAATCTTGCATATGACCATGCTCTCGCGTTCTTTCTCCTCTCGTTTTTGCTCGTAACTCCTCAGAAGCTCCCATCTGCTTTCCTCGGCTTCGCTGGTCTTAGTATCTTCAGCTTTTCGGCATCAATTCAGCTCTTATCCGTCCTTCGTTTCACCATCCTACACCAAACACAAAAACAACAAAAACCGGCATAACACGAACAATAAAACAATACGAAATAAAAGATAAACATATAAAACACGACAAGACAACACACTAAAATATAACAAAAACCTACTAAACAATATATATTTATATATTTTTATAAATATATGTTATTAATAATTTTAGTCGAATATTTATGATTAAATATCGAATCTAATATTTTTGGATTAAAGATAAAAGAAAAATACATGTAAAGTATAATCAAATACATTTAAAATATCTACCAATTAATAGATAATTTAATATGTGGGTTATAATGAGACTCAATTTCATTATCTAATAATGATATACGACAAAAAATTATCAATTTAATTGAATTCTCAAATAGGCATTGAAATATATTAATTAAATATTTTTTATATTAATGAAAATGATATTTAAATAAATAAGAAGATTATATACTATTTGATTGAATTCTAATTTTTTTATTATTTATATTGAAAAAATATATAAGGATTGTTAGAATAATACAAATATATTATAATAGTCATATGTGATAAATTATAAAAAAAAATTCAAATAATGTGAAATCTGGACATTTTTATACAATTTATAATTTTTTATTAGATTTGAAAATGTTAAATATAAATTATATAAATTATTATTAAATAAGTTATCAATATATATATATATATATATATATATATATCACTATATATATTATGTTCATGAAAATTAAACTTAAATATTGAGTAATATATAATAAAATATATGATATGCATAGAAATAAAAACATAACATAAATATCATATGCTTATAGAGGTGTTCACGGTTACGGTTCGGAACGGACGGTTCTGAAAATTTGGAAGCGGAACCGAACCGTCGTTGCGGCGGTTCACGGTTCGAAATCGAACCGTGTAGGGCGGTTTCGGTTACTGTTCTAAACCGCCGGTTACGGCTTGAAACCGTTCTAAAAATTAATACTAATATATTTAAAAATTTTGAATATTTTATTTATTTTAATTACATACTTATACGTATCATCATTTAATTTCATATCACATAATTAACTTTGTAATGTAATAGTAGAATAACTACGTAAAAATTTATTTTAATTTAATATTAATTATATATAATACACATATAATGATATATTAATAAAAATGTAATAATAAAAAATTAAAAAAAGGTTTTTATGTGTTATTATCTCATGAATACGTTAATTGAATAACACGTTAAACACAAATACATTGATGAAATAAAATAAAATAATTAATCTATATAATTATAACAATATAAAATGAACACTAATAAATACGTATATAATATTAGGGTTTAATTAGGTTATCATCTAATTAAATTTTATTTTATTTAATTATTAATGTATTCGTAAGTTTAATGTATCAATTATTAAAAATAATTATAAGAAATGACTATTTATAATATATTAAATAAATTGACGATTACGGTTCTGAACCGCCGGTTCACGGTTTCAAATTTTTATAACCGTAACTGAACCATCCTCTACATGGTTATAGTTCGGAACCGAACCGTCGGGTACGGTTACAGTTCTCGAAACCACCGGTTACGGTACGGTTCCGACGGTTTCGGTTCCTTTGAACACCTCTACATGCCTACATGAAAAATAAGAATATACTCCAATATGATATAAAGAAGTATATAATATTCTTATTTATTTATATATATTGTTTTAATAAAAAATACGATTCTTAAATTTTTATTATCCACATTGAAAAATATATGTGGATTGTTTGAATAATAAGTTAATACTTGCTCGAACAAAAACTATCTACATACTAATAGATAACTTAATATGCGGTTAATAATGAAGCTCAATTTCATTATATCCATTGACTATTTTTTTATATTAATGAAAATGATACTTAAATATGAAATAATATACAATTTTATTTTTATATATTATTATTTTAATAAAAAAATACGATTCATTCAATTTTTATTATTTATATTCAAAAATATATGTCGATTGTTCGAATAATAATATAATTAATAAAAATATTTTCAAATAATGTGAGCTTTAGAAATTTTTATATAATTTATTTTTATTTGATTCGAAAAATATACAATTAATATAGAATATATAAATAAATAAGAAAATTATACACTATTTTATTTTTATATATTATTATTTTAATAAAAATACGATTCATTCAATTTTTATTATCTATAATCAAAAATTTATGTAGATTTTTTTAATAATAATATAATTAAAAGTATGTTATAATAATCATAGATAATAAATTATATATATTAAAAAAAACATTTTCAAATAATGTGAGGTTTAAAATTTTTTGTATAATTTATTTTTATTATATTTGAAAAACATATAATCTAATATAGAAATTTAAACATTTTCATATAATTTATT
Source organism: Leonotis leonurus (assembly GCA_026898415.1). Taxonomy (NCBI): domain Eukaryota; kingdom Viridiplantae; phylum Streptophyta; class Magnoliopsida; order Lamiales; family Lamiaceae; genus Leonotis; species Leonotis leonurus. Next base: position 23,485 of record JAPKLX010000282.1, read on the forward strand.
AATTTTCATTAGATTTTAAAAGAGTGTACATAATCTATATAAATTATTATTAAATTAGTTATCAAAATATAAATATCAAATTAATCTATCACTATATATATTATATTTATTAAAATAATACTTAAATATGGAATAATATATAATATGATCTATGATATACATAGAAATAAAAATATAACATAAATATCATATGCTTATATGTAAATAAGAATTTATAATATTATATATGATTAATATATAGATAAAATTCCAAAAATTTAGAAAATAGGAAAAATTAAATGGGAGGCTGGGAGGATTTCAAGGGCTGAGGTGGACAAATTGAGCCGAACTTGTATTATATTATAGATTATGATTTGAATCACATGTGGTAATCTCAATTTTTTTCATTAATATTTATCAAAATTTTAAAAAATTTGAAATTTTAAAATTATATTAATCATATATATAATATTAATATATATAATTATTTTCAAAACAAAATATCCATATACATGAAAAAAATCTATAAAATAAAAATATATACATCAGGGATAAAGTTTAGTTTAGCAATAAAATTTATTTCCAGAAAATTTAGTACTTTCACCCTTTTATTTTTACAAAGTAAAATGTCATTAAAAAGAATAAGAAAAGCAAGCTTCACTCTTCTTATAAATATTAATGACATTGATTTTGTACCATTAATGCAAATTGATTTCTTAGTCCGTACTATTCAATATATTCTACCTTATTTCATGAGAATAGAATGAAGCAAAAAAAATTATAGATAAAATTATGTATATTTATTTCCATAATTTTAATTCTTTTTGTCCTTTTATTTCTACAAGTCAAATATTATCAAAAGGAAAAAAATATTTGGTTTTTACAAATTGTCAAAAGTGTTAAAAATATAAAAGGAAAAAATAAATAAGATTTATATCCACTGCATTCTTCATACACGTTCAACATAGAAATTTTATACATTCTTTAACTAGAAATACTACTCCTCCCATTGCACTTGTATTAGCTCACATTTTATTTAATTAAGTGTATTATAATAATAAAAAGAGTCAATACAAGTGGACGAAAGGTGTAATATTTAATCCAACTTATGTTATATCTTCATCCATTTGTGTTCTCGAATTTTTTTTATTGCAAACTATCTAACACTCTTTTAAATTTGATAAGTTTTTAAAGTTATTTCGACTAATGTTGGATCTATCCCTTTAAATATTATTTATAATAAGATAAAGAAAAATTTGTAATTGTTTGAATCTATCCCTTTGAATCTATCTCTTTCTAATAATGCTTAAAGAAGATAATTGTAATGACCCGTAAAATTTTCCTTAATTATCATGTATCAGAAATCGCGATAATAAAAATTTCGTTGTATATATTAAAATGTCATTTACTATTTGATATTAGTAGTAAGTGTTTTTGTGTACCTTATAGTCTTTGTGCAATAATAGACATTATGAAAGCTCGTTCGATGACAAGATCATTAAAAGACGTACTAGAAAAATTATTTAAATGCTTGATCGATAATTATAGTTGGAGGGGATGATTGAATTACTTAGCAAAGTATCTAAAATGAGATAGTATGGTTTTATACCATAGAAGGGTATGCAAATTGTTGTTTAATAATAAAATGATGTATAAGGGATTATAGTTTAGATCCTTATTAATAATAGTTGATTGAATTACTAATGGAAGTGGTGTACTTAATAAGATATTTGCTATGAGCATTATTTAAATGTGGTATTTAGTAGGGAACTAATTATCCATTATTAAGAAAATTAACACTTGTGTTTTATAAGCAGACACACACACACGTTATTATATATATGTACATATACATGTTCATAATTAAGATGTAGTATTAGATTAATGTTGGGAAATATAGATATGATTTATAATAAAAAGGATTCCATTGCACCTTATAGCTTGGTTCATCAATTGTGTTAAGAGAGGGAAACCCACGTATATAGAGATAAGAAGGTATAAAGCATTAATACAGTAGTAAGTAGATGTATAAAATGAAAGGCAGTAAAGTCTAATATGTATATGTGCCTGTACAGTAGTCTAGGAATATATCTATATATTTACATTGCTGCAAATAGAAGGAGTTTAGAAATGGTTTTGTTTCAACCGAGATCAGGTATGTCAAAGTCTTATAGAATATGGAAAACAATATCTAGCAAATCTTGGACATAATTAATAGATTTAGTTGCTGCACAAATCTTGTATACATTAAGGCAGTCTTGAGGAGATTGCAAAGTAGAAGTGAAGGGAAAGGACTGCTGCAGGAAGAATACCATAGCTGCCCCTCTTCTATTATCTCCCATCCGGATTTCACCTGCAAAGAGAGGGAACAACTGCATTAAGACAAGCCCCAAAAGTCAAGTAATAGGGCAGATGAAGTTTTAAGATATAGGCTGTAAAGTGTGTAGCAAACTCAAGTACACTAGCAGTCCAGATTATTAAAGAACCTCTATACATAAGACTCAATCAAACACCCTTCTATATTCTACCCTAACACATACTTCCACTCCCACAAAGAAAATACACAGCTTTCTTACTACGTAGAAACCTCCATCCATCCAAGAGAAGAACCTCTTCACCCTCCCAAATTTCAGTTGAAGAACAGCAAGGTAAGCTTAAGGTTGACCTAACAGTCTAAGTGTTGGACACCACTGAAACACTTCACCTTATTTTCTTTTCAAGAACTCAGTTCCTCACCCCCTAAAGCTTTTACAGAAGCAGTTTCTACCCACACCCCGAGAAGTCACCCCATTCAGAATTTTCAGAAGTTAAGGTAAACCTAGAACCAGCTTTCAGTTGTGTTTCTGTAGTTCTAGTAATGAGTTAAAAACTAATTTTAAGCATGCAAAACCTAGGACTTCAGATAGGTTGCAAACTGAGAATATATGCTTACTGGTTTCAGAACATAGAAATAGTTATATTTATGTGTGAGTGTACACGGTTAAGACCTTCTGTTGTTTTCTTAAGACTGTGTTGCTGGTCTTATAAAAAAAGAAGAAGATAGAATTGAACCTTAGATCCCATGTTCTTCCACTGAACTTAAAGAACAAAGAGGTAACAATTAGAAGCTTTTAATTGTTAAGTTCAGAATTAGCAAGCTAAAAGAACTTAGAAGACTGGGGAGCTTTTAGGTTCTAAATTGTTAGAAAGCATATGCAGATTAGAACATTCCAGAAGAAGAAAACCAACTCAGAAGTAATAAAAAAAATCTCAGAAATTTAAAGAAATCAGAAATCAGGCCCTAAAACACTCTATTTCCAAACTATAAGTTTAACCCATCACAACAGACATAGATTTCAAACTGGACAGAATAAGGAAGATCACAGAATTCAGATTCGAACTATAAACTATAACAAACAGCTCATATTAGCCCCAACTCAGAACCCAAATCCACATAGACCCTAAATCAGAAACTTGAGATAAGAATTGGAAACATCAGTGATATACATGAACATATTTAGAAACCAAATCAGAAGCTTAAGAACTTTCAGAAATGTACATAATCAAATACCTGCAAAACCACTGACCGAGATTCAACACTACATACCTATTCCCAGCCACGAACCCGAGAATAATCTCCACCTGTACTCGTAGGTCTCTCGACCATAAAAGAAGAAAGAATCAATAGCTAAAATTTACAGAAATTATAGTCAGATTAAAGCTAGGGATTTCTGCCCAATAACTCACATTAGCTCAAAACCAACAATTAAAGCTAAACATGCAAGAATCAGTAGCAACATTATAAACGAAATCCGAAATTATAGGATTTAGTCCAAGAACCCAAATTAGCCAAACCAACACTAAATCTAAACACATCTGATTTAAAAAAAAAAAGGGGGAAACCTAATTCTAAACTGGAAAGAAATAAAGAGGAGGAGGAAGCTTACCTTCTTCGATGAGGATGAGTTCGGTGAGTTTCCCAACCGGGAACAACCACAAAGAGCAGAGACCGAGAGAGAGAAACAGGGGGAAGAACAGAGAAAGAGCTCGAAGAGGCAGAGATAGAGCAGCAACCGAGAAGAGAGAGAGCTCGAGGGAAAGGGGGATGGCGATGGCGTCGGCGGAGGCGTCGATAGAGAAAGAAGGAATAGAAAAGAGGGAGAGGCGAGAGGGGTGCAGTGAGGGGAATGGCTAATGAGTAAATTGTCTAAGGTTAGAGTGAAGATGGGTTAAGTTTAGAACAAATGGGCCGTTTACATTAATTAGTCATGGGCCGGGTAAATTAATTCCGTTGGGCCGAGAATTTGTGAATCAATTGGGCCGATAAATGTTAACGGGCTGGATTTAATTAATTCAATTTGAGCAGAATTAAAATAATTTAATGGGCCAAATTAATTATGTTAGAATGGGCCCAGAATTAGTATTTAGAAGGGATTAAATTATCTCTTAAGAATGAATTAAGATTTAATCTTTGGATTAAATTAGTAATTAAAGTGATTGGATATAAATAGTTAGGTTTAATCCAATAATATAAATCTATTAAGTTATGAAATTAGTAGTAGTATTTTTAATGGTTATAGAAATCTTTAAGTACTCGAATATTAGTCGAGTGAAAAGATTAAAATAATTAATGGAATAATGGAATTATTATTTCATTTTTAGATGAAATAAATTATATACTCACGATGAGTATCTTTATCGTATTTGCGATTAAGGTTTAGCAAAAGGGAAAGCTCTAGACATCAAAGACTCAAGATCTTACTAGGAGAGGAAGCAGTTCAGGTAGGCTTTCTTTACAAATAAAATCGCATGCGTTGTACCAAAGTATGATTTTTGCTTTAGAATGCTTAGAATTTCAAATGTTATGAAGTATTGCATTGTCGAAAATATTTATATTTTGGTATGATGCGTATCTGTTGAGCAATTAATCGATTTCGGACCTTTAAAGATTTATATCTTTTAAGGTTAGTGTACACCAGAACCGTGAGTCATCTTAGCGGGTTGGCCAGTTCAGTGTTCGCGGAAAGTGGCCACTTTCCCGACACACAGAATTACAGATATGTATGATTACTCCAGAACTTAGACTGATCAGTCAAACTTTTAAGATCACAAGAATTTTAGTAAACATAGGTTCTTTAGTGACAAAATCCCTATGTTGCACTGTATTACGGCAATTGCAATTATATCAGTACGAATGTGATTTCGGCATGTGTTTACTGAGTACTTTCGTACTCAGCCCTGCATATATTTATAAATGTGCAGGTTAAGTCGTGATGACGAAGTGGAAGGCTCAGCGGTGGGTTTTTGTCAAACTTTAGCTGTTTTACTCTCGGTGGTTTATATGTCGTCATACATGTAAATCTAGAAATTGATCCAGTTTCCGCTGCCAGACTTTTGTTAGATTCAAGAACTTATTAGTTATCTCTTTTGGCTTCGAACCATGTCTTTCAGAATTGTGTTAGTTCTTCATATTTCAAGATGTTGTTATAATCATTTATTCTGAGGTGTTTCCCGATTCTCATTCAAGTAAACGCTTTCTTTTAGTTTATTATCCGTATTTCTCCTTTAAGTCACGTTTCCCTCGATTTTACTTAGAGAAGTGAAATGGGGGCGTGACAATAATGCAGCAAGATGAGCTTGTGAAAGTTGTGGATGTCTCGTATATGTAGTGTAAGTGAAATGAAAACTACCTATATAAAAGTTAAATCCACTCAAGAGGAGTTACATGAATTAATTATAATTAAAATCCATTCATGACAATTAATTCTCATTAAGTCACTGGACGTTACGGGAGTTATAAAAATTAGTGGTAATTAATTATAATTAATCTACATAATTTGTGCATAGATTTGTCCACATTCATCATAAGCTTGTTGACAAGGAGATTGATATCACAGATCAATCGCCAGATCGATCTCACAAACTGGATAGATCACTGTCACAGATCGTTGGGCAGGTTGTTTGTAATACCCCATCTTTTAATTAGTTAAGTAAACGATATTGAACGCGATTATTATTTATATATTGAACATTTTAATTAATTAATGAGAGTTAAATATAATTTAAGAAGAAATTTTGGATTAAGATGATAAGTAATTAGCGTTTTGATCAATATCTCCATAGATATTGATATAAGGATATGTGTATACTTTGAAAATATATAAGTGTAGGGACATGTTATATATATGTACCTTGGCAAATTAAATGGTATGTATAGGTTGCATACGCCACAAGATAATGTGGTATGAATCTCATTTAGATATATATATATATATATATATATATAACTTAAGTTTGATATATGTATATATATGTGTAGCACACTGAAAATTTGTGCATAAAATAAAGAAACCTGCACTATGTTGTATGTCTCGTTTGATATATATATATATTTATACAATTAGTATGACCTGCACTATGTTAGAAGGAAAGAAGATAACACTTAAGTATGGAAAGTACATGCATGCAAAGATATTTAATAAAGTAAGGAAAGCTAATAAATGAAAACACTTGAGTAGAAGTTATATTATATACATATGTGTTGATATATATCCAGCTAACACCAAAACATATAATACATCACATTAAAACAAAATATCTAAGACCTAAGCTATTTACATAAAGCTGCACAGCAGCATGTTTAATAAGGAAAGAAAAAAATATTGCTATAAGTAATGATATTATAAAACCCTTGAAAGGACAGTTAAAGGAAGGAACAAAGCAGCCATGCTGCTGCAAAGTGTGCAAGTAGCTGTAATTTAGGCTGAGTAAAGGGGAGGAGTTCCAAGGTTGATGCATGCTCTCCCATGTCCTACAAAACAATAACAGTTAGGCTATTAATAGAGCTATCAAATCTTAAGCCTTAAGTTAACATCACCACACTGCAACATAACTATATAAAGGTGGTAAGAGGCTGCCCTTAAACGTTATCACCCCAAAAACACATACACAGTAGCCACAATTGCATTCAACAAAGAAGAAGAAGTAGTTGAAGTTGAGGTAATGAAACAGCTCTAGCTCTACTTCCATTTATATCTCTTATAGTTTTAACTCACAATTATATACAAACTATAATCTGCCCTCCAAATTAAATCCAGGAAAACAGAACACTGTAACATATATATATGTTGACAGCTAAGAAATATCACAGCAACATCAATCTGTATTTTTCCTCCCAGTTAAAATCATGATCTCAAAACACAATACATAAGCATGTTTCAGATTCCAGTAAATATATATATCTATGTTTAAATGCCACTTTAAGGGCCAGAGTGTATATATATCATGAAACACCATAAACTGACCTTGTGTATACGGTTTTATTAATTTAAATCGGTATAAAAACCCTAAGCATTTAATTTCCAGAATATAGAAACAAAATAGGAATTTATGTTTCTGTCCAGTTAAGCATTTATTTAAAACATAGAACAAATACTGGATCATAGATTAAATACAGACAGTAAATCAGAAAATAAGCATGTCCAGAACATAAACTTCAACTTTGAAATAAGTTCAGAACCTAAGTCTGTTGTGATACTTATTCCAGAATTGAACAAATCAGTAAGCATACTGCAGACATCAGAACATTTTGTTTCCAACTAATTATTTAGACTTAGAAATTTCAGGATTCGAAAAAAAATTCAGAATGTAAAAACCCCACTCAAACTACTAATTAAACCATACCACAAGTGCATGAATTACAGATCATCGCATAGTCATAAAGAATCAATAGGCTGTTAACCACTACACAACCCAAACCAAAGACTTGAACTGTAATTAAACATGGCACTTAGCTTAATCTAAGGACTTCTTTTTTTTTTCGGTGAGGAAGAGACCGCAGGGCACCCACTCCAACCAAATTCCTAGCAGGTCATCAACCCTTCCCAAAACCAGAAACGGGAATTAGACCAAATCAAATTCAATAATGTAAAACTTAGAACTAAATTCTGAAAACAGAAATTTTGAGAAAATCTCTAGCATGCAGAAACAGAAGCGAAAGCTAAGTGAAAGCAGAAAATAAGAAAGATAGGTTTACCTTGAAATTTCCAATTAGCTTCCATAATAGAAACTGGAGCTAGGAAGGGAAGCTCTGCCTTCCTGCAGAAAGCGAGAGAGTGAAAGGAGAGTGAAAACAGAGCAGAGAGTGAGAGAGAGAATAGCGAGAGGGGGCTGAGAGAATGATATCAACGAAAGAGAGATAGGCGAGAGAGAAAGAGGGACTTACCCTGAAGTCGCCGGCAGGGGGGAGGCTTCGGTGAGTGTCCTTTCGAAAGCAGAGAGATAGAGACGAGGGAAGGGGTCTGGATGATTTTTGATAGCAAAAGAGACAGAAACGAGAGAGTTAGGGAGAGAAGGAGGCAGAGAGGTTGGAGAAAGAGGGGAAGTGAAGAAGAGGCAGAGAGAACGAGAGAGGGAGGAGAAACAGAGTGAGAGGAAGTAGGGAAGAGGCGTGGGGTGTAATGTCTGGGGAAGAAATGAGGGATTAGGGTTAGAAGAGGTTAGGGTAAGTTAGGGTTTGTGAGAACTGGGCCGGGTTTGGGCGGGTAATGGGCCGGGTTATACAGAGTTTGGGCTGGAAAAATTTAATTTGATACTGGGCCTAAATAAAAAGGAAATGTTGGGCCGAATTATTTAAATCTAATGGGCCCAGTTTATTAAAATTTAGATAATTAATTAAATTAATTATTAAGCTCACTTAATTAATTTAAATGGACTAGTTTAAACATTTTAATAAGATAAGATTTAATTAAGATGGAGTTACATTAATTTGAAATATTAATTATTTAAGAAGGGATAGTAATATATATACATTATGAATTAAATCAAAGAGGATCCAATTTATTTAATTAGGTTTTAAATTAAGAGAAATAATATCTCTACTTCTATTATGGATTTATTATTTTTAAGGTTATGAAAAGAGCTAAATAAATAGAACTTATAATATTAATTGAATAATTGATTTTTAAAAATTAATTATTTCATTAAGTGTTAATACACTTATTACACTTAAATGTAATTACCGGAGTAATTGAATCGAGGATTCAACACCTTATAGAAAATATTGATCTGAAGTATCAATACCTCAATTTACGAGTCGAAACAAGAACCCAGAATAATATACTCTTACAATTAAATATTTCAAATGCACTAAGGGCATTTTAACTTATACAAGCTCTTCTAAAGGTTTTTACGAGAGACATGTTTCGCGTTTCGAGATCTAATCAAGTGCAAATCGAAGTTATCCAAGTAGACTTTCTATTACAAAGAAAATTATGTGTGCCGTATGCTATTTATGTTGTATTCGAAAGAAATTCAAATTGAGAAAATAGGTTTCAAAGTATTGTCCTGCTGAAATAATTTATGTTTTGTATAAATGCCTATTTAATTAAGAGTACCTGGTGTAAGGATCCTGGATGCCTGGTTTAAGGATCCGAAGAATTTAAATCGAATTCGGGTTCCAGTGGGTGGTGTAACCTACTCGAACTAAATGTGCACAAATAATTGGGAGTCATCGAAGTTGTTGACCGGTTACAGTGGACCGTGAGTCATCGATCGGGTTGGCCGGTTCGGTGTCCGTAGAAGGTGGCCACCTTCTCGGTACCATAAATCATCAAATTACAGATATGGCAGTATACTAAAGAAATTAGACAGCTGTCGAACATAGGATCTTTCACAAATGAATTTAGTGAATGTATGTGTTTTTAAAGATAAAAATCCCTATGTTTCACTCTTACGGCATTGACAATTATATATGTATGTATGCGATTTTGGCATGTGCCTACTGAGTACGTTTGTACTCAGCCCTGCATGTATTTATAAATGTGCAGGTTGAGACATGATGATGGGAGATGCTCTGGTGGGCTTGTCGGTCTTTAAATAAATCTTGGGTGTCCACGTGTCTTCATACACGTAGACTTCAGTCGATCCTCATTCCGCTGCGAGAGTTTCTATTAGTTTTTGGTTTGGCGAAGTGGCCAACTATGTAAATTAAATCCTTGTGTGAACTAAACTCAGTTATTGAATTACCTTTCGGTTCATTCAGAGCTTTCAGTATTCCACTTTATCCATTAATCATTTATCCGTTAGTCGCGCACCCGGACTCTGCCGGGGAGGGCGGAGGTCGGGGCTTGACATTGTTGGGCAGGCCATGGCACAGGTCGCTGCACAAGCCATGGCACAAGTTGTCTGGGACAAGCCATGGCACAATCTGTCTGGCACAGGCCAGGCCACCAGACCAGATCACTGGGCCAGAACACTGGGCCAGATCATCTGCTGGGCTAGATCACTGTTGGACCAGATCGTCTGCTCGACCAGATCGTCTACTGGATCAGACCACCAGCTGGACCAGATCACCAGCTAGACCAGACCACCGACCAGATCACCGAGCCATCTGTGATACAGACCACCTGCTGGCACAGGTGGTCTGGGACAGACCACTAGCAAAAATAAGCCCCAGGACAGCAGGCCAGCACGCGCCAGATGGTCCTTGACCCAACTTGTCAAACCATAAGGTTTCTTATCTCCTTATATACATGATGAATGCTGGTTTTATAACCAATGTTGGTTTTAAAGGAAAAATTCCTCCCAAATAAAAAATTATTTTGTCTTGCGATTGTTAGAAAATATATTTTGGGAAAAATAAAAATAATAATAATACAGTAGTTATTTTATTCTATTACAAAGAAATAAAATAGAATAAATCTGGAATAAAATGGTGGAGAGTCTGGAAGATGAGTCGAGGAAAGAGCCCTCTTTTCGCAAGAAAAAATACGCCCCGGTAGTGCTCTCGGTGTGGCGTGATGTCTCCAAAGATAAAACGGCTTTCGTCTCGGAGGTGGCAGCACCGCGAACCTTCGAGCACCGACGAACTAGAAAAGGCTGAAGACAAAACTTTTTTCTAAGAATGCTTGAAGAAGATGATGTAGCAAGATGAGCTTATGAAAGTTGTGGATGTCTCGTATATGTAGTGTAAGTGAAATGTATGAAGACCACCTATATAAAAGTCAAATCCACTCAAGAGGAGTTACATGAATTAATTGTAATTAAAATCTATTCATGGCAATTAATTCTCATTAAGTCACTGGACGTTACGGGAGTTACAAAAATTAGTGGTAATTAATTATAATTAATCCACATAATTTGGACATACATTTGTCCACATTCATCATAAGCTTGTTGACAAGGAAATTGATATCACAGATCGATCTCACAAACTGGACAGATCACTGTCACAGATCGTTGGGCAGGCCATGGCACAGGTCACTGCACAGGCCATGGCACAAGTTGTCTGGGACAGGCCACCAGACCAGATCACCATGCAGCAGGCCAGGCCAGATCACTGGACCAGATCAACTGCTGGGCCAGATCGTCTGTTGGGCCAGACTGCCATGGCACAAGTTGTCTGGGACAGGCCACCAGACCAGATCACCATGCAGCAGGCCAGGCCAGAACACTGGGCCAGATCACTGTACCAGATCAACTGCTGGGCCAGATCGTCTGTTGGGCCAGACTACCTGCTAGACCATATCACCTGTTGGATCAGACCACCAGCTGGACCAGACCACCGACCAAATCACTGGACCAGATCGTCAGCTGGACCAGACCACCGACCAGATCACTAGACCAGATCACCGAGCCATCTGTGACACAGACCACCTACTGGCACAGGTGGTCTGGAACAGACCACTAGCAAAAATAAGCCCCAGGACAGCAGGCCGGCACGCGCCAGATGGTCCTTGACCCAACTTGTCAAACCATAAGTTTTTTATCTCCTTATATATATGATGAATGTTGGTTTTATAACCAATGTGGGACAAAAGTTTCTCTTCTCCTTTAGTCCCAAACACATAACTCCATACTTTAAGTGACTAACTTTAAACCTTTATTTCTCACTCACCGGGAATCGATTTAGAGAAAATAAATATACCACGATCATCTACTCGAAACGTAGATCGATCCTAGGTCATTTAATTTCCTTAAAATTAAATGTCACATCACTTAAAACTTAGTCAAACTACATTGACCACTATAAATATATATAAAGTATATATATTATATAAAGTGATTCCTACAAAAGTAACATTAGAGATTATTTTGATTGATCAATTGATAAGTCTCCCCACTTTTTGTTATTTCGATATCTTATAATGTTATTAAATTTATAAGAAATAAATACTTGCATTTATAAATAATCAAATATGTGTTTGGTGAGACTTCACACTTTATGTTATTTTAATATTTCTTAACTTTTATAAGAAATAAATAAATGCATTCATAAATAATCAAATATGTGTTCGGGCGAGTCTTCCCACTTTATGGTATTTCAATATTTCTTTAAATGCTATTAATTTTCTAAGAAACTAGCATTTGCATTCCTGCGATGCACAATAATAATTTTGATAAATATTTTACTCATAAAATTATAAAAATATGTAAAATTGTTAAAAACGATATATTATATAAATAATATATCGAACACACTTTGATTAATTGACTAAATATCGCTACGGAATTTGATTATTTAAGACAAAAAGAATAGATGTTAATCAACTCAATATAATCATGTATAATTTGTGTTAAAATGTAATGTTTAAGAAAAAAATGCTCGCTTAAACTAATTTAACATAAATTGAAATTTAATTTTTAGTTTGGATTGATTCAATTATGTAAAAAAAAAAAAAATCCAATTATGTTTTCATTTCATGCTTATCTTATATCTAACAATTTTTTGTTTTGTTGTAAATTAATTTAGTTATCTTCATTATAATCAACATCATACATACATTTACAAAAACAATTAGGCTATGTTTGAGTGATAAATTTATGAGGCAAAATACAAAATAGTCAAAACAGATAGTATAAGTCAAATAATAGCCACAAACTTAACACTATTTAAATTCTAGCTATTTTGAATTTGAATTGTCATAAATATCCCTACGCTTAAACTTAACTTATTTACTGATTTATTTTTAACAAAATATTTATTTACTATCAAAACAATGAAAATATTAGAAGTGAAAGATTATAGACGGTTTCTATCAAAGTTGCGGAAGTCGTCGGCTCTCTCACCAGAATTGAGAGGAATTGGCTAAAAATTCCGACATCCCAATCAAATTCCGGTTATCTATCTTTGAGTAGTTTGTTTTTTTGTTATCTTTGAAATTGTTTATATACCATGTTTTTGATTTTGATTGGAATAGTTGTGGTTGTGGATGAAATTTTGATTGTGAAATAGTTTTATGTAGTGTTTGTGGTGATTATGGTGTTGGTGGTCGCAATTATAGTGGTTATGGTGGTGTTGGCAGCGGCAAAATCCTATTTTACTGGTTCTGTAATTCATTTTCGCGATCGATGTATGAGTGGTATGATTCCGTATGAGTCATACCACTCATACATACATTTCAATAAAACTTTATAATGTGTACGAATGGTATGACTCGACAAAATTCATACCATTCATACACAAAGTTCTTTCTGATGCAAGTTTTCTTGAGTGATTATACAAAATACACTCTTATATTGAAATATCGAGTTTTTAACTTTGTTTTTCAGATAAATCAGAAGGGCTTAGTAATTGTGCATGGAGGGATATGGAACAATAATGTATATGAAGGTGGACAACGTGATCTACTTCTTGTACCACCCGCCGGAATGAATTATGAGAATTTATTGGCTAAGATTGATTCATGTATAATGAAGAATAAAGATAACATGTCTTTTGAGATTCATGCATTTCTTCCTTCGCCTGCAGAAGAATTTATCAGAATGAAAGTAACTGATGAGTTTGAATTAAAATATTTGATGGATTCGTTGGATGTTACTATTTTGCAAATATTTTTGATGATGATCGTATTAGCTACTAATTGTAGTGTTATTACCTGATTTACCATTTATTGCTATTGAGTTTGAAGTGACTATATAATGCATGTTCCTATTTATATTGTATTTTGAATTATATGAATGTTTCATATTCATAGCACTCATACTTAACGTGTAGAACTTAGTTTAATACATGAATTGTGTATGAGTGATATGAATATTTCACATTCATACCACTCATACCTAGCATGTATACATAAGTTTTACCAAGTATGATTAGTATGAAATTATTGATTCATACTCGTGCAATTGTTAAACTTTAATCTACAATTTTTTATATTTTTCATTGAGATTACTACTGTGAATTATATATTATTATAATAAAATTACACCTAATTTATAAACCATAGTCAAAAAGTGAAATAATATGCTTTTATTAAATAGTTAAAATATTTTATATTGTAAAGTTATCAATAACTACACACAAACCACTATACAATAATTAATAATTTTTATTAACTAACTTAATTGTGTGAAACTGAAATGACAATGCCACATAATATCATATAAAATAAATACAAATATATGTAATAATAACACAATCGTATGTAACATTATTTAACTAAATAATAATATAATTAACGCACGAAAGTTCAAAATAATTAATATTTGTACTACTCATACCAAAACTATTCAATAATAAAGTGTAAGTATGATAGATATGAAATAATAAAATTCAAGCCCTTCATATACAGAATGTAAAATATATGTAGAATTTATGTGAATTATCGAGAACCCCTTTGACTATATGTTAGTCAAGTGTGCCCAGCAACACCACACATCTTACAATGTTTGGGCCTACGAGACTTACTAACAAGCGTGTTACTACATCCAAACCTTCAATGAACACTTCATTCGTCGGTAAAGTTACAGTACATGTATTACGATAATGACCTCTTTCACCACAATGTTTACACACTCTTCTACGAAACGATTCAAAATCAGATCCAAATCTACTAAGATGCGGTCGGCCAGTCTGTGTAGGAACACACCAATCATCGAAGTATGGTGTCGGCATAACTTCGGCAGCATAAGTTTGCAACAAATTTGTAGTTGTGTAATAACTCGACACATAAGGCATGTGAGAATGATTTGCTTTACTGCATCAACAGTCATATAATCATAAATACGAAGCAAATAATTCAAATATAAATAAATTACTAAGCATTCGTATAATCACGTTGTCCACCTTCATATATATTATTGTTCCATATCCCTCCATGCACAATTACTAAGCCCTTTCTGATTCATCTGAAAAACAAAGTTAAAAACTTGATATTCAATAAAAGAGTGTATTTTGTATAATCACTCAAGAAAATGATAAAGAACTTTGTGTATGAATGGTATGAATTATGTCGAGTCATACCATTCGTACACATTATAAAGTTTTATTGAAATGTATGTATGAGTGGTATGACTCATACGGAATCATACCACTCATATACTGATCGCAAAAATGAATTACAGAACCAGTACAATAGGATTCTGCCGCCGCCAACACTATCATAACCACTATAATCGTGACCACCAACACCATAATCACCACCACAAACGCTACACAAAACTATTTCACAATCAAAATTACGTTCACAACAACAACTATTCCAATCAAAATAAAAAACACACCAACATATAAACAATTTCAAAGATAACAACAAAATAAAATACTAAAAGAGAGATAACCGGAATTTGATGGGGATGTCGGAATTTTCGGCTAATTCCTCTCAATTCTGGTGAGATGTTGAACGGCTTCCCGAAGTTTTGATAGAAACCTTCTCGCAGCTTTCAATTCATTACAAATTTCACAATTTCATACCCAAATCCAAATAACTAGGGTTTAGCCAAAATACCTCTCCTCCTCGTGCTCTGTTGTCGGCGGCCAGAATGGAAACAACGTTCTCGTCGTCCGCGATGTCGTACGATCTTTGACTTCCCTCGGAAGTCGACATTGTGTTTCACCGCTACTCTTCAGTGGTGGAACGCGGCAGCGGTGGGAGGGTGCAGACGGTGTGTTTCGCGGAATCGGTCAAAGGGGACAGACGGTGGGTTCACGGCGATGGGAAGCGTCGTCGATTGCGTGGGAAGCGGCGTTCCCGTAGGTGGGAACCGATAGTTGTTTTGAATGGGCTGCTTCTCTATATAAATTAGATTTAATATGCTTAATTTGACTAAAAAAATATTAAATTATTATATTTTTAATAAATCAATGAAAAGGGTATTTTGGTAAAGAAAAAATTAAATTATCATCTACACACATAAATTTGTCTTTAAATATTACTTTGTTTGTGACTATTATTTGTCTTATACTATCTTTTTTGGTTACTTTGTATAATTAATTCTAAATTTATCCCTTAAAAAGTGAAATAAGAGTATTATTACTCTTTAAATCCCTTTTTTTTTTCTATCCCTCCAATCTAAATTACAAATTCATCACTATTTTTCTCCTTAATCCCACTTTAAAGAAGGATAATATTATCCATCCAAATTTGGAGTGAATGTTATTCCTTCTTAGAGTGAGATTAAGGAGAAAAATAGTTTATAATTTAAATAGAGTGATAGATAAAAAAAAAGAATTTAAAATGTAATTATATTATTATCCCACATTTTCAAGGGATAAACTTTGGCACACAACTTTAATAACAAATTTTTTTTGTAATAGTAAAAATAATTAAATTATCATCACACACATAAAATTCCATTCATCTACCTCACATTTCTTCAGCAATCCATCACGATCTCGTCGCATTATGTTCTTCTTCTCCGCTATGACAATTGGTTGTACCACCACTTATTGTTCAATTTTGCTCTTCAACACTTTTGCTGCACACAATAAGAGTTTAGGCATGGTCAAATCTATTTAAGAAAAGACAAAAAAGTTTAGAAGTGCTCATGATAGCTAATTTTATAGTTGTAGGTGACTAATCAAGATGGAAAGATTTCATATAGGAAGTTGCCCCCGAAACATGAGAGCAGGCCATTGAAGTTCAGAATTCGATGTTGAACTTCAAGACTCATGTATCGCCTCTTCAAAAAAACTCAAATGCATCGCCTCTTCAAAAAAACTCAAATGCATCGCCTCTTCAAAAAAACTCAAATGCATATAAGCAGTTTTCCCCAAAAGTAAGTGTAACACCCGAATATTTTATACCTGGCTTATAGGTGTTTAAAAAAATCCCAAGAATAAATTTTTGGATTAGAAACTTTATTTTGAAACTTGCTGCCAAGTTTCAGCAAAATCGGAGACCAAATCTCCGCTCTTTCGAGAACCGGCTTATACTTTTATAACGGGTAACAAGAGCAAATACGGGATTCATTCGAATGCCCGGATTTGAAGTTCGAGACGAGATATGGACAAAGCGCGATAATTTACATACACTTTTATCGCGATACGGACCATACGCGGAACTTTTTATTTTTCACCGTCCGGTGAATAGTAAAATCGAGAACTCGAGAAATCGAGAAAACTCCTATTTATCGATTTTGATAGCACGAGTAATGAGAAAATTCTCGAGAAGTTTAATAAAATGAATTTCAGAAGAAACAGAGTTTTTAATTAATATTTATCAAGAAATCGAGGAACAAACATTTTCTCGGTTTACGTGCAACTCGATCGGGCCAAACCCCGACTTTAGTTCATGAGAGACGAAGATGTTTTAATGAGTAAGAAAGACGAGTGTGTTGATTCCCGTTTCAACCGAGATAGATAAATAACAAATAATCGGATCGAAAATATCTAAAAGGCGAAAAGACGATTTTGCCCCGGATACTTTAGATATTTTGGATGGGCAACTTGTGGCCTATAAAAGACCACAAAGTCACCCCCCATTCTTCATTATTCACGTGAGCAAGAAGGAGGAAAAGGCTAAGGAGTTTCGCTCCGATTCTCGTCCCGTTCGTCTCGTTTTTTTCCGATTTCTTCGAAATCTAATTAGATAGAAAGGTAGCCCTCGATCTTATCTACGTTTCTACGGTTTTATTTTCATGTTTTGAGCATGATAAAAAAAATGAAATAGGGGCTGCCCTCTTTTCGATTTTATCGAGTCGAGCCCGAATCGAGAAATGTCGAGAATTAATGTTGCTCGTATGAGTTAGATAAACATGTGTTTTAAGTTTCAATGAAATCTAAGCATGTTAGGTTTTGAGAAGTTAACTCGTCGTTTTATATGTTTTCGATTTTTCTCGGATGAATCGAATTGACGAGCATGTATGTAGATTATATACGAGTATTATGTGAATTTACGGAAATTAATCGTGCATGTTTAAAAAAAAAAGAGAGAGAAATGGGCGACAGTTTCTGCCCGAGTTTTGTCTCGTCGTTTTAAGTACAGAATGTGTAGAATTTTTAACATAATAAAATACTAGATCGAGTTAGGAGTAATCTCCAACTTGAATCACCTTGTTTCGTTATGTTTTTGATTTTTTATGAATTTTTCAAAATGGTTGCGCAAACTGCCAATTCCAGAGAAAATCTGGAAATTTATCTAACTTTGAAAATTCGTGAAATATAGAGTAAAATGATTTTATGTGTTTTGTCTTCGGATTATAAAACTTTACGATGTTATGGTCACTTTAAAGTTTGATTCGATACAATTGGAATTATTTCCAATTTATTATGATTTTTCAAAGTCAACTGCTCATTTAGCTTGAACATGTGTTGAGCATGTTGTGAATTTATCGAATTTTTTCCGTCAAGTGTGCAAAAAATTGAAAATAAGCTTAGTGATTTCATGGTTATAATCATTGTTGCGTTT
This sequence comes from Leonotis leonurus, assembly GCA_026898415.1. Taxonomy (NCBI): domain Eukaryota; kingdom Viridiplantae; phylum Streptophyta; class Magnoliopsida; order Lamiales; family Lamiaceae; genus Leonotis; species Leonotis leonurus. The sequence continues at coordinate 42,072 of JAPKLX010000282.1, forward strand.
TGTTTCATTTGTATGAGCTATTAATGTGGCCCACAAGGGGTCGAAAAGAGGTTGATTTACCCACAAGGGGTCGGGTCCACAAGGGACCGAGGATAGTCTTATTTAATCAGCTAAGCTAAAGAGGTTCATTACGTTATAGTGTATTAAAGTTTCATGATATTCAAAGATGTTTTGATATTAGACGAGCATGAGTGCCGAGAAATGATCAAACATGAAGTTATGTGTTGAATCAAAGTCAAAACATGGTTTGATTAGAAATCATCGAACGACCCTCCTAGAATCTAAATTCGAAACTCGAGCAATAGCCGAGTTAAAAGACCCGAGAATAATTCTCAAATAACAAAGGATAATAATTCCTTACACTTAGAGAATATAATTAGATGCACTCGAAAATGTTATCTCACTCGAGATTTATTTAAAGGGTACGACGAAAGGTCAGGATCGCAGTTCGAGAACGAAGCAGTTGTCAGTCAAGACGATCCAAGTAGGCTTTCTTATACTAAAAGAAAATATGCGTGTTTATCCGCATTTATGTTATTTCTTTTCAAATAGCTTTTGAATTGAAATTGATATTTCAAGTATTGTCTTGCCATAAATGTTTTATGTTTTGTATGATACATATTTGCTATGATTATGAAATCGAATTCGGGTTCCAGTGGGTAAGCATCCCCACTCGAACTAGTGTACACAAGGACCGTGAGTCATCTAGCGGGTTGGCTGGTCAAGGTGTCCGTGGAAGGTGGCCACCTTCCCGGCACACGGAAATTACAGATATGCTTGATTACTAAAGAACTTAGACTGATCAGTCGAACTCAAAATTTTCAAGAAAAGAAATGCTTTTGTGAACATAGGTGCTTTAGTGACAAAAATCCCTATGTATCACTTAGAATGACTTGAAAATTATATATGTATGAATGTGATTTCGGGCATGTGTCTACTGAGTACTTTTGTACTCAGCCCTGCATGTATTTCTAAATGTGCAGGTTGAGCTGTGATGAAAAAGGGGAAGTGCTAAGCGAAGATTTTGTCGAACTCATCTAGTAGTAACTCTTGGGGGTTTGCATGTCTTCATACATGTAAACTTAGAAATTGATCCAAATTCCGCTGCAGACACTCAGATTAAGTATTCAGATATTTCTCTTCGTGCAAGTCTCATTCTTTTCCTCTATTTTTATGTTCCTTTCCCCAGTCACGGTTTTTCCGACTTTGGCTACCTTAGCGGAGGGCGGGCGTGACAGTAAGTGGGCCTATCTAAATTATTTTGTTCTTGTCTCTGTTAAGAAAATGCTTAAACAGTGGCTCCCATCTTTCCAATTCTGTCACATTATTCATATTCACAATCCTATTTGATAAGCGAAAGAGTTGCATCAAAGTTCGATATGAGGCCATAAATACTATTTCCTCAAGCTCTCGTTTGTGAGGTGGAGCATGATTAGTTGATGGGAAATAAGAGGTCATCGCCTTCTCATTTTGGCGTCGTTTTCCATGTGCATGGTTGTGCCTTTAGTTACATTGAGCATGGCGGCGTCACCATATGTATCAGCTGCCCCTCCACCCTGTTAACTCCGACAATTTTTTGGATGCAGTGTCAGAGTTCTTTGTGTTTTGGGCTGAAATTTTCCTTACATTCCTCATAATCGTGGCGGTTAAGTGAGTATCTCAGGTTTCATACTCATGTGATCACAATGTTCGCAACGAAATCGGATGCGCCACTCAAGAAATTCTTTTTCACCAAGCGAAGGTGTTTCCTCCCCAAGGGATCCCTAAATTTTGGTGGTCACCATGACAATAGGTAATAATTATTATGTTGTCTCTTCGCCTCGGAGTGGATCTGGTATTCTAAAGGCGGCCCATAACGGCAACTCCAGTGCCAACTAGCTTGCTATTTGCCGGTAGTTCGATGATTTCTGTTCGATGGAGAGCAGCGTCGTCATCGCCTCCTTCATCATTATGTCTTTGCTAATTTCTCGGGTTCGTCATCTCCGCCGTGGCTCTAAGAAAACACTGATAGATTCTACCACTTCTTCACATTGAAATTTCTCTACTTTCTATTTGTTTTAATTTCTCCAAATTTCTTTCATTATATTGTCTCCCTTGATACAAAATAATGATCATATTACACACACACATATATATATAGGTGTCTCTCACTCCATTCTCACTCCATTCCTTTGTAAATAATTATGCAAATTTTGATGAAAGGGTATGTATGGTTAGAAGGATTGAATGAACACAAATTTTTTCAAAAAAGATTAATAAATCCGATTTTCAGTTCATCAGTTTGCATTAGGTCAATTGAATGACCTCAAATTAACATAACAGATCGGTTGTTTGGTTGGTTCGCAGTTGAACCGGCGGCCAGTCCGATCCAATTTTTAAAACACTAATCTCATGTGTGTTTATTGCGCGAAAGATAAGACAAATAGATGAAAACCAAAACAATGAATAAATACATATAGCTAGTACACAAATACATTGATAAAATTATAGATAAAAGGGGTGTGTGCTGGGCCTAGTAGTAGTGAGTTTAATGCTCAACACTAAGCTCTTGGATGCGAGTACTCCGTGACCGCAATTTAATGTAATCCAAGTTTTAAAAAAAAATTACAGATAAAAGATTATTGATACTCCTACGGAGTCACGAAAAAGGGTAATGCTGCTGTTACGCAGCAGAAGTGGCGTGAAGGGCTATTAAGGATGCGTAGAAGCCATCTTTGATGCTAATCAAACTCTGATGCTTCCCCTTCTCCACTATGACTCCATTGTTGACCACCGCAATCACATCCGCCGCCTTGATGGTGGACAACCTATGCGCCACCACCACGGTCGTCCTACTCATCATTGCCCTTTCCAAGGCATCCTGCACCACCTTCTCCGACTCCGCATCCAACGCGCTCGTGGCCTCGTCCAGCAGCAATATCCTAGGGTTTTTCACGACGGCGCGTGCGATTGCCACGCGCTGCTTCTGCCCCCCCGACAGCTGCACCCCCCGCTCCCCCACCACCGTTTCGTACCCTCCCTGCAGTCCGCTTATGAAACTGTGCGCGTTCGCTTGCTCCGCCGCGGCCGTGATCTCCGCCTCCGTCGCCGCCGCGTTGCCGTAGGCAATGTTCGCACGTATGGTGTCGTTGAATAGGACTGGTTCTTGACTCACTAGCCCCATCTGTTGCCTGAGCCATTTCAACTGGTATTTATGGATTTCAATTCCATCTAGGGTTATTTGTCCTGAATTTGGATCGTAGAATCTTTGGAGGAGAGAGATCACCGTGGATTTGCCGCTTCCACTTTCTCCGACAAGGGCGAGTGTCTTCCCCGCGTGAATTGTGAGGGAAAGGTCTCTGAAGATGTGGGTATGGGGGCGGGTGGGGTAATTGAAGCTGACGTGTCTCAGTTCTATCTCTCCTTTCACTGTCTCTACTTTGGTTCCAGATTCATCGCTGGGGTCGATCTTTGATTTCCCATCGAGAATGGCGAGAATCGAAGCTGCTGCATTTTTAGCCTTACTCGAGTCTGGTGCTAGGGCGCTTGATTGAGAGATTGCTGTGGTTGCCATGGTTAGGGCAAAGAAAACTCGAAATACATCAGAGAATGAAATCTTGCCATCCTCAACGAGTCGAGCTCCTGCGTAGAAGCTCGTGGCATAGACTAGAAACAACGAGGAAAATGATATGCCAAAGCCTACACCACTAATCAATCCTTGCTTAATCCCACTGCTCATAGGCCCTTCACATTTCTTTCTGTACATTTCCATTACCTTCTCTTCTGCACAGAAGGAAGCCACAGTTCTTATACTCCCCACGGCATCATTCGCCACTTGGCTTGCTTCCTCGTACATAGCCTGCAACAACACTCAAATTTTGTGAGATTACATTAGATTAGACGAGATATAGGTGCATGCATGGTAGAGTTGGATTGGACTGAATTAGATAAGATAAGATCACATTAGACCTTTGCATCTGCACTGAAGCCTTTCATGAACTTGATCTGCACATAGCCATTCAATCCTATGAGAGGTAGCATGACAAGGACAATGAGTGCCAACTGCCAGCTAGCTTGAAAGGCAATGGCTAATCCAACAACTAGTGAGGATAAATCTTGAACAACTTGTGCAAGCGAGTCGCCAACCAAAGCCCGAACCATAGCAGCATCAGCGGCGAGCCTCGCCCCGATTATCCCACTTGAGTGCCCAGCCTCATCAAACCACCCAACTTCCATGTTCACCACTTTCTCAAAGCACATCCGTCTAATTCTCCTAATCAACCTATTTCCTGCTATGCCGAAAAGATATGCACTTGTGGGATATGCAATCAACGATATTACCCCAAGAACCATAAATATGAGGGCCCAGAATTTTGAATCTTTGCGTAGTTCATGTGGAATCTGATAAAATGATTTTATCGCGCTAGATATTAGTATACCAAAAGTTGGCATTATTGCACCATTTATAACGGCGGAGATGGATCCAGCTATGAGCACTGGTATCTCTGGTTTGTTGAGGTACGCAAGACGGCGAATAGGAACTCTTGGAGGCCTCTCTGAGGATTTCTCAGGAGAAATTTCATCTGATTCAGAGCCATTGAGAGTCGCTGTAGTAGGCAGAAATGACAATGAATGATGGCGGATGCTATTTCCTCGACTTGTGGAACGCTTGAGTGATGATTTTCGACTTGATTGTCTTTCTGAATCGAAGCTCATGATGTCTGACTTCCCTTTGTCTATAACATGTTCCCCGTCGTCTCTGTTTTCTTGTTGCAAGTGTATGAGTTGAGAATAAGCCCCTTCAGGGTGTTGGAGTAGCTCAGAATGAGTCCCTGTATGTAGAAATAAGCTAATTAATTAGTAAGAGAGATGTAGAGACATAGCGAGATGAAGAGAGAATTGTACCTTTTTCAACAACCTTGCCTTGGTGAATGACAACAATCATATTAGCATTCCTTACTGTAGTCAAGCGATGTGCAACGACCACAGTTGTTCTGTTAACCATTATCCTGTCTAATGCCTCCTGCACTACTCTCTCTGATTCTGCATCTAGTGCACTTGTAGCCTCATCCAAGAGTAAAATCCTTGGATCCTTCAAAATTGCTCGAGCAATAGCTACTCGTTGCTTCTGTCCACCGGAAAGCTGAGTTCCATGTTCACCTACCATGGAGTCAAGTCCCTGCAGTACGTATTAACAGTAATTAGTAAATGAAGGAAACCAAAAGGAAGAAAGAAACAAGAGGTTATGTGGTTTAATTCATGCCTGGGGAAGCTTATCAATGAATTTAGCAGCATTGGCTTGCTGTGCTGCTGCCTTTATTTCCTCAAGTGTTGCACCCTCCTTACCATATGCAATATTATCCTTAATGCTAGCAGTAAAAAGCACAGGTTCTTGACTTACAAGTCCAATCTTTGACCTGATCCACTTGAGCTGGAGTTGCTTTAGATTGATGTTATCAATCAAAACTTCACCCTCTTGAGGATCATAGAACCTCTCTATCAAGCTTATGACAGTTGATTTCCCACTCCCACTCTGCCCCACTAGAGCCGCTGTCGAACCACTTGAAATCAACAGATTCAAGCCTCTGAATATCTGTTCATTAGGCCTAGCCGGATAACTGAAACTCACACCTCTAAACTCTAGATCCCCACGAATCTCTTGTAGTACGTCTCCGCTTGTGTCGTATGCATCTATTTCGGGCCTCCTCTTTATAGTCTCAAACATCTTGAATGCTGCTGCTTGACCCGCGGCAAAGGCTGACATGCAAGGAGATGCTTGTCCAAGAGACCTACAACATCAAGATTGATCATTATAATTAGCAAGATCAAAACCGGAAAACATAAATGCATGAATATGGTAGGCTGTATATATCTACTACTGACATAGAACCAGTGAGAACCGCGGTGACGACGTTGATAACATCACCACCGGTGTATCCCTTTTCCAAGATCATCTTGCCTCCGAACCAGATTGCCAAAGCATAACTGCAGAATAAAACAAACATAGCTGAGCCTAGCCCCAACCCGCTGGCTAACCCTTGTTGCACCCCCGACCTGTACGCCTTGACCAGGGACTTGTCGTACTCAGCCACAGCATGTTTTTCCCCAGTAAACGAAGCAACCGTTCTGATTGAGCCAATAGTCTGTTCGACTAGAGTTGCACCCTCAGCATATGCTTGTTGACCACGAGATGCCATCTTGGAAAACAGAATGGCCATAGCCCCTCCGGATATCACCAGCAGAGGAATCGACGACAGCATGACTAGTGTAAGAAGCCATCCTCTAATAAAAGCGATCACAAAACCTCCCAAGAACGTGGATGTAAGTTGAATAAACTTCCCAACCTGCAAATCGTTCACAAATATGTCACTTAACTAGCAATTAACAACTAGTAACAAATATGGTATTGTTAGAGAGTGTAGTACCTTCTCACCCATGGCGTCTTGAATGAGTACTGTGTCACCGGACATTCTTCCAACCACTTCTCCGGTATTACTTTCTTTGTCAAAAAAGGCAACATCTTGCCTTAGAATAGTTGATAAATATAGACTTCGAATTCGTGCAGCTTGTCTTTCTCCGGTGATCATCCAACAAGCCACCTCTACATACACAACACCACCATATAATGTAATAAAATAAATAAATAACTAATTAATATATTCACTAACATCAGCGTAGTTGGAGGAATTTAACTTACGTAGAAATGCTGCTACGCCACACCCCATAGCCAAGTACACGAACTTGAGTGAAACCTATCACCAACCAAAATGTACCGTAAAGTATTAACTTGCATACTCGTTCATGGACAAATATATACATCAACTATTGAATTTTAAAGCATTATTTGTATTGATTTATATATCTTGCAGTGGAAGATTAGTATATAGAAAAATATTTTAAGTTTTCATTAAAAAAATTCCCAATATACCAAACCGAGAAAGTCGGCATTTGGGAAATAGATACTATTCCCTCCGTCCCGCTAAAAGCGGCCATAAGGGAGTCGGCATGGAGAATAAGAAACTAAAGTGTTGTGTGTGAATAAAGTAGGAGTGATGTATTTTAAAGATAAATTTTTTTTCTTTTTAAGAAAGTGACCACTTTTAGTGGGACGGTCCAAAAAGAAAACATGACCACTTTTAGCGTAACCGAGAGAGTAATATTTAGTGTCACCCTTTTGTGTTTCATGTTTCCCAATCAAATTTAATATATATACGTGTGTGTATGAAATGGTTATACTAAAAATAGATTATTTTTGTTTTACTACAATTAAATTTGAATCCTCTATACTTTTGATCTATGGATATAATTAATTTATTTTTAATAGATTTTTAACTACCTATTTAAATTACGAAATGCTCCATTATTTTTGTTAAATAAATCTTAATAGTAAATAAATTTATTTTTAGATTCATTTTATATTATGTGATCCTATTTATTTTTATTATTATATATTTCATAAATATTAAAATATACCTTAATCAAGAGTCAAAAACATAAATTTATATAAAAAATAAAAGAAAACAATCTTAAATATATTCTATAAAAATATTTTAAAATGCATACAATTACAAAACAATACATCCTTATTTTAAGAAATAAAATCTTTTAAATCATATATATATACAAAAATTATCTTTTAATATATGTTTTGATTTAAATGATTTATCAGTCAAGATTTATTTTTACTTAACTCATAAGATATATATTAAAATTATCTTTTAATTTGTACCGTTGATCTATATAATTTACCAGTCAAGATTTATTTTTAGTTAACTCATATAAAACCATTTTTATTTGATCTCTTTCCTATTTCCGTTAGTCATATCTTTTATTAGTAAAAAGGAATAACCTAATTAAATTTAATTAAACTGAGCATAACTATTAGTATTTTTATTATTTAAGGAATGTGTCATAGTGGACTTGAATCCAATAAGGTTCTTAAAAAAAATTATAATCATCGGAATTGAACTGAAATTGAATGGTAACGGTGTGAGGAACAGTTCGGTTCCAATTTTAAATGTTCTAAAATGTGAACCGACAATTCCGAATCGTCGGTTTGTCAACATTTATTTTAATAGATTTTTTTTTATCTCTAATTTAATTTTATATTTTATATTATATAGAATTATTGATTATAAGTTATAACTTATAAAATCATATTTTAATTTGAAAATTCATAGAAAAATACATATTTTAAAGACGGTTCTAAAAGATCATATGTTTCGGAATTGAAACAATCAGTTCGAAATCGGAACCGTTTCAAATGATTTCGGTTTCAAACCGTAAACTGTTATAGTTATGATTCGGTTACTATTTTAAAATAATAGAACTGAAAACTGACATTTTATATATTTGACATCATGCATTAATGATTTTTGCATATATAACTATATATATAAGGATGAAACAAAAATAATTTCTTATCAGTTAAACTAAAAATAAATATTAATTATTAAATTATTTAAATAAATTATACAAATAAAAGATAATTTTATTATAAATCTTATTTATTTTTATTAATTTAAGAATATATTTATAATTTTCACCATATTAATATATTATTCTATAAAATATGGAATTTGTTGTTTTGTATTTTGTTCATACTCATTCTCAATTATTTTTAGATAATATATATTTTAATTAGAATTTATTGATTAGAGCTTAATATTTTTAAATTAAAAAATTAAATGAGATTATATAATAATATTAATCTAAAAATATATTCATTATTTCATAATTTAAGAACTTTGGTTGTTACAAATCTATTCAGGAGCTTTGGTAGTTACAAATATAGAAAAAATAAATTTATTGTATACATTAATAAAAAAAAATGTTCAGATTTAATTTAATTAATACAAGTATAAATATTTTTAATATAATATATCCCATATGACATATATAGATGACGTAGAAGGAACATTAGCTTTAAGAAATAATAAGCATATGACTTCAAATGAGAGCTGAATAACTAAGTAGAAATGCTGAATTATTGAATTTTGTTTACTCTACAATCAAAACTAAGTATACACAAAAGTACACAGAAATTAGAATGCATCAAAATAAGTAGTATCGGTTTAAGACATGTACCTTTGAGACAACGGAGACAATGTTGTCGCTGAATTGGTTCTGGCCGAAAGAATCAGTAAGTTCACCAAAAAGGATTGTCATAAGCGGCATACACAGTCCATTTGCAACGGCACCAACTGTTCCAAAGGCCATCAAGATTTGATCCGACGAATCGGCAAAGGCAAAGAGACGGTGAAACGGCACCGTTTCCACGCTTGTTGTTTCATCTTTTGCCTTTGGGCCTAATTCTTTTTCTCCTTCTCCTTCTCCACCCATTTTGATGAACTGATGTTGGGAACTAGCTTTGATGCCAACTACCTGATCAGATTTTAAGCAAAATGAGAAATAATTGCTTAATGAGTAAGTCATTTTTTTAAAGTCCACTATTTTATGTATTAATAGAAGAATTTTTTGAGAAACATGCATTCGTTGCCTTGCACTTTTTTCGCCGTAGAGGTTACATAATATTTTGTTTGAATATTCATGATATTGTATGTTTATTTACTTTTCCCCTGCTTGTTTGTACAGTATTCAACAGAAGATTCTATTGGTCTAAAACGGTTGCTCGGTAATTATATATATATGGAATGGATGAAATGAGAACTAATCCTTAAACAGGAATTAGAAACTAATCTGAATCGTTGATCTTTGTATAATCTATGGTCTAGATTAACTATGCATCAAATTTATGAATAAAATGCATTAACATTATTATGCATTAGTTAAAGAATGAAAATGCATTATCGTGTTATGCAATAAGATTCTACGTATAATGCATCAAAATAATGCGTAATATGCATAAGTTTTAGTTGTTGTATAAGACTTGATTCTCATCGAATCCTAGTCTATATATAATTATTGACTAACGAGAGCGAGTGATTATGAAAGAAGGAGTTATATATATTTTGGATGGTGGGAGTGTGGGACCTAAACTCTTTCAGCTGGGTAAGATTAGTACGAAGATATTTCATGGATTGTTAATAAAATAAAAATTAGTGAACGTTGGAGTTTAGCTAAATTTGGTTCATGCCTACATAACGTGGAATATAGACCTTGTTGGAATTATTTTTTTCTTAAGAATGGCATCACCATTCATTGTTTTTGAAGTCATCAAGCTTGACCCTCAAGACTATAGTCTATCTTAGTTTCACTCAAATGGAAGATTCTTTTTGTCAACCGAAAATCCTAATTCAAATACTTGTACATGTACTGTTAATGAAGCACGCTTGTCTTATGCACAATATATACCGTTTGTTGTTCATCAGTCTTTATATTATGATTGCTTTTTATCCGTTACAAATTAACAAGTGATATGGCAATTAGTTTTATTAGATTTTAGGATTATTAAATAATAAAAATTAATAAAAACTATAATTAGAAACTAATAAACTTTGAAATATTCACGTGATATTGCCACCCGAATATGCAGGGTTTTTGAGAATTTTTTAAGCTTTAGTCGATGGTACAAAACTACTTTTTAAAGAAAATTTTATTCCATATAGAGGAGATACTTGTTTATTGAGAATTGGTTCATCCATAGCAGTTATATCTGGTGGTAGAGCTAGTATCCCGACAACTCTAGGCCATTGCTCTCATGACCTAGTAAGGGTTGCAAACCACGATCACCAATTTGATTGGTATCGTGGTTTGCAAACCTTAATAACACATGCCAAAACTAAGAGATCAAAGAGGATGAAGCTCCACAGAGAGAGCTTGGTGAACTTTTAGATGAAGAACCCCGAAGAAGGGTGTTGGTCCCGAAAGAGCAAGGTTTGGTGTATGGGGGGGGGGGGGGGGGGGGGAA
>JAPKLX010000282.1:53020-73126 GCA_026898415.1 Leonotis leonurus
ACACCAAATACAAACTTTTTAGTTTACTTGACTAATTACTTGGAGAAATCAAGCTTTCCCGTGAAGAGATTGCTTAAGTTTGACTGACCATATCGATAGCTAGTCTCTCCAAGTAAGATCTCTCTTGTGATAAACACTTAGTAAATAGTAAGAGTGATCTTGTTATCAACAGAACGTTGTGTGCGGAATATGATTGACTTAGTTTGTGCTCTTTATTAGAAAACCTTTAGAAAACTTAACCAAGTAGATTAACAAATTGATTAAGAATGCAGATTGAATGCTCGTGCAGGTTAGAGAATAAAATAACTGAAAGTAAAGATGCGTAAAATAAATAACGAAGTTGTTTTTACGTGGTTCGGGAAACCTCCTACGTCCACAGTCCAATCCAAATCGGATTAGATATCCACTACTAGGATACTCTCTTCTTTATACTCGCTAAGAACGAGCCACAAGTACCAATCACAACCAGATTGAAACTTATGCACAAATAAGGGTCGTGTCCTTTTACAACTTGTAGTTATAACTGCTACATAATACCTTCACATTAATCCACTAGAAAACTATTAGCTAGCGAAGATATCCTCATTCTTCTTCTCGATAAGACATACTTAAATCGAGCGGTGTGATTTCGATCAAGAACGGCTTAGAGTTCGATCTGGAATGTAGAAATCTCCTTAATGAATGCTTCGATGAATGAGTTGATTTTAGAGCAGAGTAACGGCTTGTTTGATCGTCAGTATGCTTCGTGTATTCATTACATTTCTAGACTTTGTTCCAAGCTTTTATAGGTGTAGAATTTTGAAATTCTAACCGTTGGGATTGATTGGCTTGTAATAACTGATGATTTGCCAATCAAAAGATATGAATCCCATAATGTCTTCTCTTGCCTTTTGTGAAAGGTTGACCGAATCCTTGATATATGGAAAGCAGATGATGATTGATTCTCTTTCCTTCTTCGCGATTTGATTGATCCTCCTTCAATTCTTGATCTCTAATTGATATACATACCATCATCGTGAGATTTGCTGATGTGACAATCTGAGTGAGATTCTTCTAAGTACATCTAGACAATTTCTTTGAATGCCAGATGACTTAGTTGATCTGGTCCTGGGTTGGCTCACTCCATATTGCATGATCTGGTCAACATATTATCGTCAATCTGGTCAACATCAATCTGCTCCAAAACTGTTCCAAAGCATGGCTGCAATCTCTGTGAATGATCTATTCATAATCAAATTGAGTGGCCATTGATCAGATCATCTGTTTGCTTGTAGGCTCCTGCTGATCTGTTTCTTCAAATAGAACAACAATTAACCAGATGACTTCTATAGGATATAATCCTTTACATTCTAAGTCATCATCTAACCTGGTCTATAAACTTGTTCTCTTTCAGATTCACTTTATAAGATAGTGATCTGTTACATGTAGAACAGGTTAAGGCCTAACGAACAGCAATAATTCGAAGTGTGTTTCAAAAGAACATCATCAAAACTAAATTTGTGAAAGGTTCCCAACAATTTCACCCTTTTTTGATGATGTCGAAACCACACTTTACGTAACCCTAGTAAAACATTAAAGATTGATCAGGTTTAAATTTACCAAAAGGGTTAAGAGTCGTTATTAATTATAACGAACATAAAATATTAATCTGTTTCTGGACAATGAGAAGTTGTTATCAGATAACCCACATGTATATATATCAGATAAATATCAAGTGAGTTACATGAGAGATCCAAAACCAAAAAATAAAAATAAAAATAGCAAGACAACAGATGGATATAAGATAAGATAAATTCTAAGAAAACCATCTGCCAGCTCCTCCCTTCTTCATCTTCTCTCTCTGAGCATCGGAGGTCAGTTGTACACTCTCGTAGATCCCATCTCTCACTCTTGCATTGTTGGGATCATGGTTGTCGATCTTGTAGCCTTTGACCTTGGCTACCTGGTTTATGTAGTTGAGAATGTAGGTCTTGTCAGGTATACTGCTTCCAGTGATCATCGGGCATACCATATACTCCCTTGTGGGTGCCTTAATCTGGATTTTAGCCTTTGAATTAATGCTTTGTCCAAGAAGTTGTCCAAGTACCGGTGGAAGTCTTCATCTAGTGTAGATTCAGAATAGGTAGGCTCCTTCAGAAAGTATCTATTCATGATGAATCATTGCTTTACCGATTCCCACTCCTTCTAGTACCCAGTTTTCTTTGGGTGTCTTCTTCTGCATAGCCAGGTTCCAAGCAGTGAATGGCCTTTTCTTCTTCTTGGATTGGATAGTGGACTGTGAAGTTTGTTGAGAGTGTTCTGATCTGGGTAGAGAGAAGGGTGTTTGGAAAGACTTCTCTCTGGCCTCATGTTCTGCTAGCTTCTTCTCCCTTTCTGCTTGTTCCTTGTAGAACTGTGCCCTAAATGCTGGGTCACAGGTTTGTTCCTTGCTTACACCAAATAGTAGTAGCTCAACTATCTGGTCTCCTTCATCTGCCATTGACTTCTTCCCTTTATCTGGTGCTTGCTGCTGTTGTTGTGTTGGCTCAATTGTTGGATCAGCTCTTGGAGGTGTATATGATCTCTCCTTGAATGGCTGATCTGCTCCAGCAGGTTCATCCGGCCCTTCACCTCCAGCATCTCCTTCTGGACCTCCATCTATTCCTCCTTTATCAGCTTGATCAAAGTCTCCTCCTCCTGCTCCACCCTTTCTATCTTTTCCTGATCTTTCCCCCATTTCGACATCATCAAATGTTGTCTTGACGAGTGTGCGAAGGGAATCGATCTCTGCCTTCATCTCTTCGAGCTTCAGCTCGGCATCTGCTTTGAAGTTGAGCAGGAAGGTGATATTCTGATCAGCATCGCCTAACTTCTTCTTCAATCTGCTGTTCATTGTGGATATGGTTGCATCATAAGTGCCTTGAAGTTCTTCTACATTGTTGAGTCTGGTGTTCTGATGATCAAATTCTGCAGGAGTGGGGTAGAGCAGATCATTAAGAACCTTGATTTGATTAGCCTTCATGATGTCCACGAACTTCTCAAGTTGTGTGTGAATCTGCATGGTAGTAGCCTCCTTGATTTCAGCAGTGATAGAAGTAGATTGAGCTTTGACAGCCTCATCAATCAGATCATTCTCCTTGGTTAATAAGTCAGTGACCAGGGCATGAACAGTCTGGACCTTCTTCTCAACGGTCTCCAGCTTCTGATCTGATTTCTCTCTAGCTGCGTCAGCTGCTTCTCTGTGATCATCTATCTTCTTATTCAGCTCTTTGACCTCGTTTCTCAGCTTTCTATGCAGGTCTTTGTCCATATCATTCACATAGTCCTTCTGATGTTGATTGAAATCAGTAAGGACTTGTGTGGCCTTTTCTTGGATGACGTTGCAGGTGGTGGTCATCTGATCTTGTACTCTCAAAGTAATCAAGTCATCAACTTGCAGATTGTTGAATGACTTTTGCTCTTTTTCCAGAATTTCTTCCAGATCAACGAAGGTAACATGCTTCTTCAAACTTGCAGTTGCCCCTTGAGTGTATATCTTGTTGGTAGCCACTCCTCCAATGACTTGCCCCACGGGCTCTTCATCAACTGGATCCAAGATCACAGTCGATATCTTCTTTGCTCTCTTCTTCTTTGACTTCTCAGCCTCCTTCTCACGTTGTTCTGTTGCTGTTGCTGATGACTGGGGTTGTTCTGCTGTACTAGATGTGTTGGGTCTTTCAGTCTAGTCATCTCCTTGACCACCCATCTCCATATCCTGGTCAGCTTCATCATCTGATCCAGTGACACTTGCGAATAAATTATTCTATTGGCATAGAATGATTTCAGGTCGATCTGGAGTAATTTGGCTTCATGTTTCATGATGGCTAGAATCATTTGGTGGTAGTCTGCCCTTACATCTCCAACAGTATTGGCCTGAAGAAGGCTTAATAAAGTAGCCTCTTCTACATTCAATTCCTCTATTGATCTGGTCTGCAGCAGTGCATCAAAGACATAATGTTCTCTGTCTTTGATCAACAAATAAAGTTTCACCATTCGAGCTGCTCCATGGCTCTCTGGCAGTAGATGAATTCCTGGAAAATCTTGGAGAACAGAATGCTCTGCCTCATTTTCCAATAAATGAATAACCTCATCATCTTGTCATTTCTTCTCCGCCTCCTCATCTACTTCCTCTTCCTCCTCTTCTTCCTCACTTATCCTCTGCATATTGTCTGGTGAGGGTGTTGCAGTCCTCCCAGGAGAGAAGTCCTTTGCCTGGTTAGGGTCGAAAGAGGACTCTGGCTCCACATATTGAGGAGTCTCTGTTGCCAGTTGAGCTTCCTCTGGTTGTGGAATTGTGCCCTTTGGTTGATGATTGACTATCTCTTGTTGTGAATCTCCTCAGTCTCCTTCTCTTTTGTTTAGGTTGGTGAGTGGTTGTGGATGTATCAATATCTCTTGGTAGGGGGCTTCCTCTATGTCTTTTCCTTTTGCACCTTCTCCTTTGGTGCCTTCTCTTTCTTTTTCTTTTCGTCTTTGGATGGTGGCATCCAGGTGGGGTTTGAGCTCCCCATTTCCATCAAAGCTTCCAGATGCACATCATCTGATACTTTGTTCACCAAAGCAGGGGTTATACCCAAGGACATCTCGATCTGGTGCTTGTCCTTAAGAATGGTTAGTTTGGAGTTGAATTCCACATCATTCTCCCAAACCTGCTGTTTGAAGAATTTCTCCACCATGAAACTGATCTTGGTAGAGTGTCTCAAGTTCCTCTTCACTTCCACTGACACTGCGTTGCCCTTGGCATCCTTTATCCATTTCACCAATCTGGCTTCCTTCCCTAACAACTCAAACAAGATCCTGCTTCAGTTGACTTGAGGTTGAGAACCACTCCAGTCAATATTCTGAACTTCTCTGGTGTGACTTGGTCGTAGGACCCACTGTGTGTCATGAATATGAGCTGCACGAACTCAAACACTAGTTTGTACCCTGGTTGAAGCAAAGCTCTCTGGAACATCCTTCCAGTCTATGAGATGGGAATGACCATCACTTTCTCCACAACTTCTTGCAGCTATTTAGTGGTGATCTCAGACAGTTCCATTCCTTCATCCTTCAACCGGTAAGCTTGGTTTATCATTGCCATCACGTCATATGTGGTTTTGCTGGTTCTGTCACCTATTGGCATCAACACATTGGTTTCATATCCATCCTTCTCATCATGCCATGTGAGATAGAAGTTGGCTGCTTGCTTGACCAAGTACATTGTCGTGTGAGAGGTGACTATGTTGTGGAATCCTAAAAAAAACATCATTCCAGCAGTGAATAACATATAATCATAATACTCAATAGCAAAACATATACAATATCTCAAATTTTAGATAAGAACACAAAGAATACTGAGATAAAATGTCCAAATATCCAAGACTTAACAAACAACATAATCTCTGAAAATACTGAAACATAATCCTCAAAACATACACATATCTCCAGAAATCATAAGTATAACCACAGTAAAACAAAAGACCTTAACTTAAAACATGCTTAGCAGGTTATAAACAATAAACGATAATAAACCTCTGCATCTCTTGACAACAGAAAATACTTCTTCGAACTTTTGAAATCCATGGGTTTCATACAAAACAAATGGTTCTGGTGACAAGAATTTCTGAACTTAAGCTACTTGTTCAAGAAGCAATGAAGATTGTGGTGCCATTTTCGAAAGACGTTTGAGATTTGAAAGAGCGTTCGAAAGAAAGTTTGAAAACTGAAAATAGCCTAAGTGCTTAGAGATTTACGAGTGCTCAGTGAAATGAAGTGTAGCTGAACAGTTACGAGCAATTACAACGCATATATATAAGAAATAAATGGACGGCTAAGATGAAAGGGATAAAATTTTAAGGTTCAGAATGAAAATCTCCATTTTTAAGTTTTCCCGCTTCAGCTTTCCTTTTTGCCGCCTTTCTCTGCGTCTGATACACGCACTAGATCCTAGGGTTGGAAAGTAGAGCGTGTCAATCCTTCTCAATACTGCAACTTTCCTTCTTTTATTTTGGTAATGATTTTCCTCGATCACAGTTACCAAACCTGTACTAATCATCACAATTATGGAAGATTTAGAAAATCTATGTTAGAAAATAACTTTGTAGACTAGGATTAGGGCGGTGTTTAGATCAGAAATCGATACTAATTTATGAGTTTGTGGCATAATCAAATCCCGTCCAAAAACATCAGATGATCTAGTTTTCATATCTTCTTTTAAGTAGTTTGCTGACTATATGGTCCTTATGAACTGAGATGTGATATGATCTTCATAACTTCCATACTCTGTTAACTAACAATTTGATTATCACGATCTGTATGATGATCTGTTATCATACAGTCTGCACTTAAAGAATTTCCATAGTTTATGATCTGCCTTTTTTCAATCTGCTATGATATGATTTAATGATCTGGTGTCGATCTGATCCTTTCATCTAGGTTCAGCAATCCTAGTTTTCCACATAACATCTTGAATCTCTCTTCTGGTAGTGCTTTTGTCAAGATATCAACTCGTTGAACATATGTGTGTATCTTCTCGATCTGTACATGCTTCATTTTCACATGATCTCGTGTAAAGTGATGTCTTACGTCTACATGTTTACATCTCGTATGTAGCACTGGATTTTGTGTTATAGCAATAGCACTTGAACTATCACATAATATAGGTATCACTTTTACATTGATCTAGTAGTCCTTGAGCTGCTGCTTTAACCAAAGTATCTGTGCAGAACAGCTTCGAGCGGCCATATATTCTGCTTCTGTTGTTGATGTAGCAACAGATGTTTGCTTCTTTGAAAACCATGAGATCAGTTTGTTTCCAAGAAATTGACAGGTTCCAAATGTTGACTTTCTGTCTAGCTTACATCCTGCATAATCTGAAGTTGAATAACCTGTTAACTCAAAATTATCATCACATGGATACCATAATCCAATGCGTGTTGTTCCTTTAAGATATCTTAGTATCTTATTGGCTGCTTCCATATGAGACTCTTTGGGGTTGGCCTGGTATCTAGCACATACTCCAACTGCCAACGTAATGTCAGGTCAACTAGCAGTTAAGTATAGTAATGAACCAATGATACCCCTATATTGAGTTATGTTTGTTGATTTCCCTTCTGGGTCTGGATCGATCTTCCCATTGGTCTGCATTGGAATCTTAACAGGTTTACTATCTCTGACTCTAAATTTGGTGATCAAGTCATGAATGTACTTCGCATGATTAACTAATATCCCATCTGGTAGCTGCTTCACCTGCAAACCTAGAAAGAAATTTATTTCGCCCATCATGGACATTTGATACTTATTTTTCATAAGTTCCGCAAACTTATCACATAAATAACTAGATTGTGATCCAAAATTGATATCATCAACGTATATCTGCACTAAAAGGATATATTCTTTGACTTTGATTATGAACAGTGTCTTGTCAACAGATCCTCTTATGAATCCTGATTCCAGCAGAAATGTTGATAATGTCTCATACCAAGCTCTGGGAGCTTGTTTCAACCCATAAACTGCTTTAGCTAATCTGTAAACCTTCTGGTCTGGGTTTCATTCTTCAAATCCAGGTGGTTGTTCCACATACACTTCTTCTTCCAGAATACCATTTAAGAAAACACTCTTGACATCCATCTGGTACACTTTGAATCTTTTGTACGCTACATATGCCAAGAATAATTTGATTGCTTCCAATCTGGTAACTGGTGCGAATGTTTCATCAAAGTCAATGCCTTCTTGTTGACTGTATCCTTTAGCAACGAATCTGGCTTTGTTTCTCACAACTTCACCATTCTCATCTCGTTTGTTCTTGAATACCCATTTAACACATATTACTCTTTGGTGTCTTGGTCGATCTACAAGATACCAAACTTGATTTCTCTTAAACTCATTGAGTTCTTCTTACATAGAAATGACCCAATTTGCATCTTGTAATGCTTCATATGCATAAGATGGTTCAACATGAGATATGTAAAAACTTAGAAGTGCACTCTCTCCATGCATTCTTCTGGTTTTCACACGATCTGATGGGTTCCCAACAATTTGTTCTGGTGGATGATGATCTTGTATCCACTTCCTTCGTCTGGACATCTCTTCTTCTGATATCTCAGGTTCTAGTTCTATTGTTGGTCCCTCAAACTCAGGGTGTGCTATTGAAGTTGATTGAAATGGGTATTCTTCTTCTATCTCTTGGTTGACATCCTGGCTGTTGCTAATCTCTCTGGATTCTTCAGGTTGACTCTAAGCAGATTCTCTATCATTTGTTCTTATAAGTTCACTGTCTTCTGGGATCGATCTGTTCTGGTCCACAGATCAATGTGAGTTGTTCCCCCCTGCTGTGTGCTGGTCTCAGCTACAGGTTGAACATCGATCTCATCTCATTCTGTTGAGTTCCAGATCAGGATATCTTCAAGTAATATCCCTCCTGATCTTCTATTGTCAATCTGGTTGTGAACTTGTTCGTCACCTGTCTCCCTGTATTCAAGAATAGATTCATCAAATATAATATGAGGTGTTACTTCCACAACATGAGTTTTCCTATTGTAAATCTTATAAGCTTTGCTAACATGAGAAAATCCTAAAAATATTCCAGGGTCAGCTTTGATATCAAAGGTTTTGAATTGAGATTTCCCATTGTTATAAATGTAACACGTACAACCAAAAGTACGAAAATAATATATCCTGGGCTTTCTGTTGTTCCAGATCTCGTATGGTGTCTTTCCATGTCTGAGAGTTATCACCGATCTGTTCTGTGTGTAACATGCCGTATAGATGGTTTCTGCCCAAAACTTCTTTTGTAATCTGGTTGCATTAAGTATGGTGCGAGGTGTTTCTTTCAATGATCTGTTTCTCCTTTCAACTACTCCATTATGTTGAGGTGTTCTAGCAGCAGATGTCTGGTGTGTGATACCCATCTGGTTGCAGTATGCCTCAATCTTCTGGTTCAGAAACTTTGTCCCTTGATTTGTTTTGATTGTCATGACAGTAGTCTCCTTTTGTTTAGTAATCTTGTTGAGAAAATTTGGCAGTTTTTCCAACATTTCTTTCTTCTTGAACAGAAAAATGACCCAAGTGAATCTTGAGTAATCATCAATGATAACCAGAGTATACTTTCTCTCATTGATACTTAATGGCTTGACAGGGCCAAATAAGTCTAAATGTAGTAATTATAAAATTCTAGAAGATGAGTGAGCTGCTTTGCTGGCAAAAGATGACTTGGTCTGCTTCCCAGCTTGGCATGCTTCACAAATATGATCTTTGTCATATACTTGATCTGGCAATCCTTCGACTAGCTTTTCTCTTGTAATTTTGTTGATTGATTTGAAATTCAGATGGCTAAGTCGCTTGTGCCATAACCAACTTGTCTCAGAGATTGTCTTAGTGACTAGACATGTCTCGATCTGGTTTGCCCATTGCACAATGTACAATATGTCCTGTAATTTTCCGATATGAAGAATTTCATCTCCTTCATTGTTCTTCACAAAACAGTTGTGAGCATAAAAATCAATCTGATTACCACTAGCACAAAATTGGCTAACAGAAAAACAATTATGACTAAGACCCTCTACATAAGATACATTGGAGATAGTGGTCTTGCCAATCTTGATATTACCATATCCTCTGGCTTAACCTTTTGAGTTACAACCAAAGGTTACTTGTGGACCTTGTCTTTCCACATAATCTGATAGAGAATTCTTGTCACATGTCATATGCGTCAAACATCCACTATCAATAATCCAGATGGTTCCTTTTGCTACTTGACTTCTTGCAGTTCTTCGATCCTGCAATTACATAGACTTAGCTACCCTTTCAACGAATGGGTGCTTGGTTAGTAGCAAATGTTCCCTTAGGAACCCAGATTAACTTAGTGTTAGGAACACAAATATAATAGGTGATCTGTCTCCCTACATCATCTGTTCTTGAGATTGCTTTGTAGACAGATGGATGGTTCCTTCAACATTATCCTAGTTGATCTTCTTCTTAGTTGATGATCTGTTGGTGTTCTTCTGTTTCTAATTTCCATCAGTTTTAACATAGTGAGCAGGTTGTCCTTTCATCTGATAGTACCGTCTATCTCCTGCTTCTTTCATCATCATTTTCTGGGGTTGATTCTTCTTGTTCTTCAGATCTTTAACTTGATCTGGTATATTCTTCCTTTCAGTCACGAACTTGGTTACACTTACTTTTCCAATATAACCTAATCCAGCCGTTCCTCTTCTCTGCATATCAATTATCATACCAGCTCGTTCTTGACTTTTGTTAATCTTGCTCATGTTCTCCATGGTCTTCTTCAACTTTTCTTCAACTACTTCCTTCCTTTTGATCATGTCTTTACCTTTGAATTAAGTGAGTAGATCTATGCATCTTTGGTCTTGATCTGTCCTTCCAGATCGTTTATTTGAGCAGAAAATTTTGTGTTTGCTTCACTCAATATCTTTACTGTTTCGTTCAGCTTGTCATTCTCCTTAATGACTTCAGAGAATAATTTCTTTATGCTTGTATAACTTTTGAACATCTCATTGATCTCTTCCCATGAGATTTCAGCTTCATCTTCATTACTAGTCATAGATATGATTATTTGATGACATAGAAACATGAGAGTTTACCTCGATCTGGTCAAGAATGTTGTCAATTCCCATGTAGCATTCATCCCAATCTTCTTCTATGCCATGTACATAGAATGCTTCATCATTCTCTGATGAGCTATCTGATAGATGGCTCGAACTGCTTGAGGCTTCTTCATCTAAACATGGCTTTACGTTGAGATTTAAGATTTCGATCTCTTTTGGCTCTTAACTCTTCTCTCTGACTTTTGGATAGGTCAGGAAAATCTTTCTTGAAATGACCTGTTCTGCCACAGCCATTACAAGTATAATCAATAGAGTTAGATGTCTTACCATTACTTTTTATCTCGCCTTTGCTATCAGATCGATCTTTGTTGGTCCCGAAAGAGCAAGGTTTGATGTTTTTTTTTGGGTGGGGGGGGGGGGAATACACCAAATGCAAACTTTTCAGTTTACATGACTAATTACTTAGAGAGTTTAAGCTTTCTGAACGAAGATTTCTTAAATTTGACAAACCAGATCGATCTCGATTTGTCCAGATAGATACTCTCTTGTGAAAAACACTTAGCATATATCAAGAGTGATCTTGATTTCTTAACAGAGCGTTGTGTGCGGAATATGGTGGACTTAGTCTGTGCTCTTGCTTAGAAAACCTTTTAAAAGTTTAATCAGATTGATTAAGAAATGCAGTTTGAATGATTGTGCTGGTTAGCAGATAAACAACTAAAATTTAAAATGAAAAATGTAAATAACACAATTGTTTTTACGTGGTTCGGGAAACCCCCTTCGTCCACGATCCAATCCAAACTGGATTAGATATCCACTACTAGGATACTCTCTTCTTTATACTCGCTGAGAAAGAGCACAAGTTTCAAGCACAATCTGGTTGAAACTTATGCACGAATAATGATCGTGTCCCTTTACAGCTTACAGAAAACTACTGTAACTGAATCTCTTCATGTTAATCGACTAGAAAGCTACTTGCTAGTGAAGTTATCCTTCCTTCTTCTCGATAAGACAAACTTGAATCGAGTTGGTGTGATTTCAATCACGAACGACTTAGAACACGATCTGGTGCGTAGAAATCTTCTCTAGTAAATGCTTCGTTGAGTGAGTTAATTTCTGAGCAGAGTAATAACTTGTTGATCGTTGATGATAGTATCGTTACTTTTCCAGTCTTGGTTCCAAGCTTTTATAGGTGTAGAATTTGAAATTCTAACCGCTGGACTTGATTGGTTTGAAGTAAATGTGATTACCAATCATGAAATATGAATCCTTGATATATCTCTTCTTGCCTTTGGAAAGATTGACCGAATCTTCAATAAATATGGAAAGCAGATCGTTGATAGATACTTCTTTCCTTCTTTGCGTGTTGATTGATCTCCAATAGGTATACTTTCCATCTTCGTGAGATTATGCTGATTTGGCAATGAGTTTGGGATTCTCATCAGTCAATCTGGACAAACAAGCGAATGTCAGTTGACTGGAGATGATCTGGTCCAGGCTGACTCACTTTGTAGTAACGATCTGGTCAAAGCAGATTGATGTCGATCTGGTCAGTAATTCTTAGTCTGCTCTAGAATGCTTCAAAGCATGATTGCAGTCTTCTGGGAATGATTCCATGTAAACCAGATTGAGTGGCCATTGGACAGATCATCTGCTTGCTTGAGTCTGATGTTGATCTAGTCCTCAAACAAGAAATAGACAAAATAACTTCTATAGGATATAATCCTTTACATTTTAAGTTACTCTCTAGGATCATGTTCTCTATCAGATTCACTTTACACATTAGTGATCTGGTACAGTTTAGAACAAATTAAGACTTAGCAAACAGAATAAAATCTAAGTGTGTTTCGAGAGAACATCATCAAAACTAAATATTGTGGGGTTCCCAACAATCTTGATATCTATTTTTCTGATATCTACTTTTGTTGTCTTTGTAGAATCTATGATATTTTCTCGATCTGACTTCCATCTTGTCCATTCTCTTGGCAATCATAGCAAACTCCTTGAGCAACTTGTCATAACCTCCTTCTTCTGGTACAGCAGGTGCTACTGGTTCATCTGCTACACACTTTGCTTTGAAGGCTACTTCTTTTCCCTTCTTGGAACTGCTCTCGTTTTTCTTGCTAGATGCATGATCTGGTCCATGAATCCTTTTGATGTCACATTCATGTACAACTAGATGATCAAATAATGCTTCAACTAAAAGATCATTGAAATCAGCACGTAGTGGTTGCATTGCAGAGTATATCTCCCAACTTTGTGGTAGTGCTCTGAGTATCTTGAGATTTTTCTCTCTTTGAGTGTACTTGTTCTTGTTGAAAGCAGATACTTCAAGAAACACTTCAATAAACATGTTCTTCATCTATTAAATGGTTTCTCCAGGTCTCATCTTAAATTCGTTGAACTTGTTGCAGGCTAATGATAGCTTGTTCTCAATCATGCCTCCGAACCTAAGCTGAGTTCACGCAGTGCTTCCCACATCTCTTTGGTTGTATCCAGATCTTGAATCTAGGCCAAATGGACTCCTTTGACTGTGCTGGAGATAATTCCCTTAGCAAATTCATCCAGATTTGCTTCACATCGTTCTTCAGATGTGTACGTTCTGGGATCTTTAAGCACATTCTCTTTGACTACTCCAGTTTCTGTGATACGAGTCTTCTCTTCATAGATGGCTAATGGTCCTTCTTCTATCACTTTTCACATCAGACAATGATGAGCTTTTAGGCACATTTTGATTCTGAACCTCCATTATATATATCATTGGATAGAGAATTCCTCGTATGCTCTAATAATAGAAGATTCCATGATAGCAGATAGTATGCACGTGAATGAAAAAGGTTTTTCTAGATCTATACAAGTTGACCACGCAGGATTCAACCCTGTGAAACAGAAACAATGGTCCTTTGAACCACTGCTCTGATACCACTTGTTGGTCCCGAAAGAGCAAGGTTTAGTGTATGGGGGGGGGGGGATACACCAAATACAAACTTTTCAGTTTACTTGACTAAATACTTGGAGAGCTCAAACTTTCCCGTGAAGAGATTGCTTAAGTTTGACTGACCAGATCGATAGCTAGTCTGTACAAGTAAGATCTCTCTCGTGATAATCACTTAGTAAGTAGCAAGAGTGATCTTGTTATCAGCAGAACGTTGTGTGAGGAATATGGTGGACTTAGTCTGTGCTCTTTATTAGAAAACCTTTAGAAAACTTAACCAAGTAGATTAACAGATTGATTAAGAATGCAGATTGAATGCTCGTGCAGGTTAGAGAATAAAACAACTGAAAGTAAAGATGCATAAAATAAATAACAAAGTAGTTTTTACATGGTTCGATAAACCCCCTACGTCCACAGTCCAATTTAAACTGAATTAGATATTCACTACAAGGATACACTCTTCTTTATACTCGCTGAGAACGAGCCACAAGTTCCAATCACAACAAGATTGAAACTTATGCACGAATAAGTGTCGTGTCCCTTTACAACCTGAAGTTACAACTGCTACAGAATACCTTCACGTTAATCCACTAGAAAACTACTAGCTAGCGAAGATATCTTCCTTCTTCTTCTCAATAAGACAAACTTAATCAAGTGGTATGATTTCGATCACGAACGACTTATAGCTCGATCTGGAATGTAGAATTCTCCTTAATGAATGCTTCGATGAATGAGTTGATTTCAGAGCAGAGTAACGACTTATTTGATTGTCAGTATGCTTCGTGTATTCGTTACATTTCCAGACTTTGTTCCAAGCTTTTATAGGTGTAGAATTTTGAAATTCTAACCGTTGGGCTTGATTGGCTTGTAATAACTGATGATTTGCCAATCAAAAGATATGAATCCCATAATGTCTTCTCTTACCTTTTGTGAAAGGTTGACTGACCAGATCGATAGCTAGTCTGTCCAAGTAAGATTTCTCTCGTGATAATCACTTAGTAAATAGCAAGAGTGATCTTGTTATCAATAGAACGTTGTGTGCGGAATATGGTGGACTTAGTCTGTGCTCTTTGTTAGAAAACCTTTAGAAAACTTAACCAAGTAGATTAACAGATTGATTAAGAATGCAGATTGAATGCTCGTGCAGGTTAGAGAATAAAACAACTGAAAATAAAGATGCGTAAAATAAATAACAAAGTGGTTTTTACGTGGTTTGGGAAACCCCCTACGTCCACAGTCCAATCCAAATTGGATTAGATATCCACTACTAGGATACTCTCTTCTTTTTACTCGCTGAGAACGAGCCACAAGTTCCAATCACAACTAGATTGAAACTTATGCACAAATAAGGGTCGTGTCCTTTTACAACTTGCAGTTACAACTGCTACAGAATACCTTCACGTTAATCCACTAGAAAACTACTAGCTTGCGAAGATATCCTCATTCTTCTTCTCGATAAGATAGACTTAAATCGAGTTGTGTGATTTCGATCAAGAACGGCTTAGAGCTCGATCTGGAATGTAGAAATCTCCTTAATGAATGCTTCGATGAATGAGTTGATTTCAGAGCAGAGTAACGGCTTGTTTGATCGTCAGTATGCTTCGTGTATTTGTTACATTTCCAGACTTTGTTCCAAGCTTTTATAGGTGTAGAATTTTGAAATTCTAACTGTTGGGCTTGATTGGCTTGTAATAACTGATGATTTGCCAATCAAAAGATATGAATCCCAAAATGTCTTCTCTTGCCTTTTGTGAAAGGTTGACCGAATCCTTGATATATGGAAAGCAGACGATGATTGATTCTCTTTCCTACTTCGCACTTTGATTGATCCTCCTTCCATTCTTAATCTCTAATTGATATACATACCATCATCGTGAGATTTGCTGATGTGACAATCTGAGTGGGATTCTTCTAAGTACATCTATATAATTTAATCCTTTACATCTCTAACCAGATGACTTCTATAGGATATAATCATTTACATTCTAAGTCATCATCTATCCTGGTCTATGGACTTGTTCTCTATCAAATTTACTTTATAAGATAGTGATCTGTTACATGTAGAATAAGTAAAGGCCTAACAAATAGAAATAATTCTAAGTGTGTTTCAAAAGAACATCATCAAAACTAAATTTGTGAAGGGTTCCCAACAAAGGGATTCGGCTGTTCCCGCTGGTGAAATATTCAGGAAATGGAAAGGCCTTGATGATTACTTGTTAAACCACGTGCTCGACTACGATGATTCAGAGGATTGCGGGCCCATCCCTCGCATATCCTTTATATCTTGGTCGTAATTAATCTCGTCGTTGTCATTAAATATAGGATGGCGTGCAGCGCTAACGTTCGGTTATGGAATGTCCACCACTGACTCATCCACAATGACTTCCGCACTGGCTAGTTCCTCATCGGCTGCTTTGTCAGCATTAATCTGCTAAAATGTGTGCCGCCGCTTCCTCCGTCGTCGGGACATAGAATAAATTATCCAACAGTTCGAAATTCGACTGCCCACGATAATAATAAGTTCTGTTCAAAAGGTCTAACTGTAAAATAACACATCTAAACACTTCCTCAAAACATTAATTTAAAAACAATATGATAGTTGAACTATTTCTAATAAATAATACAAATAAACCCTTCACCTCGAATAATACTAGCCACATCGACTTCGAAGTGTTGAGGATAACGGTATTGCCACGATCCTAATAAGTGCCGTGGTAGCGAAGTATTACCCTGAAGGCTGTGTGATGTCGGTACACCATGTGGCTCCTACTGCAAGCCTCCTCCCAATTTAGATTGTAGCATAAAAACTTTTTGACGTCGGTCATAACTTTCCGGAGGACATCGTTGGGATTGTCGGGCGCCCTCCATGGCGTCTCTATCTTGTAGTGGACAAGAACACCAATGAAAAAATGATCAAAGATTACAAGTAAGAATATTCTTCTGCCAAAAATCTCAAATCAAAGATTTTGTCCAAAAAAAGATAGTTGACGATGTTCTTTGATGAACATATTGAATTGTTACATCAAATTTTCTGTAAAAAGTTGTGAGACAAACAAAGCACGGGATGCTAAAAAGCTTATAGACAAACAAAGCACCCGATGCCTGCGTTTAGAGCATGTACAATGATAGCACCTCAAATGGGTGCTAATTTGTTGCCACATGTAGAAGCACCTTAAAATTAGAACCTTCATTAATGATAGGTGATAATTTTGGGGTGCTAATATTTTTTAATGGGCCCCACTAGTTGTATTTTATGTATTAAAAAATTATAAAACAAAAGTAAAATGAAAAACCATTACAAAAAGCTAAACATAAAAGAGTAAAAGAAAATAAAAATTGATGCAATTTTTGTGAAGGAAGGGTGCTAATACTTGCCACCTAGACAAGCACACTCTCATTGTAGTTGCTCTTAAAAGTACAAATGCCTTATTTTTCCCTTTTTTCCAATATAATTATATGAAACTATTAAATACAATTTTAAAAACGAGAATTACATTTTAAAATGATGTAAAATTAAAATTAATTGTGAATAATAATTGTACTCTAACCATCCAAATGAAGTCAACTAGTCATATCACATTAAAAACGTAGTCAACTATATAGTCATATTTGTACTAGTCTCTCGTAGTTTTTAGCCAATACATACATATTCATCTATATAAAGGTATATTAAAAACATGTTTAATTATCTATTTTGATTAGTATTTAAAAAAATGCAAATAAAGTTAACCTGGTCGGTTCATGGTCGTATGAGAAACCGACCTGGTTTCAGGTTTAGAACGACCAAAGTTTCTTCCACAACAACTAGATATTTGTTTTATGCTGTAATATGTTTATAATCATGAACTTTCAGATTTAGAAGTACCCCATTGGGCCAATCGGGTTAGTATGTTTACAAATTTATAACTTGTATTATGTATTAATGAATATCTGTATTGAGATATTGACATATTAATACTACATATTTGCATTGACATGCATCACTAAGTTATAGTATTGGTTGATTATTTACTCTAAAAATATGTATTGACATGAGATATTGGCATTTTCATACAATATATTGGCACTGATATGTATGACTAACTTTTAATATTGGCTGATTTTATATTCTCATATTTATATTTTTAGTAATAAGTGGTTATTAAAAGATGTCATATATTTAATTTATTACACTATTGAAAAATAATACCTACCAATATATTTGAATTGGTTTTATGAAATGAGGAATATATTTATTAAATGAAAATTAATAATAAAACTTATATATCATGAATTCTAAGATCAACATTAAATGTAATAATAATTCAAAATTTACTTTAAATTTTATTTCTATATTATATTAATAATGAAATTAAACTTTGGTCAAGTTATAATAATACCCGGTCGGAAGAAGTCCAAAAACTGGGCGTTTTATCACATTACATGAATTGACCAGGTTTATTTTGGTAGCTTAAAATGAAGTATTCCTTAGCCAATATATTTAAATATACAATAATGTTCAAACCGATATATTAAATAATGGAAATATGTTTAAATATATTGGTCATCGTCATTAAATCTACGTTTAATCTCGTCATTAAATATACAACTATACAACTACGTTCAATCTCATCATCATCTTTAAATAAATGATGGCGTGCAGCGCTGGCGTTCGATTGTGGACAGTCCACCACCGTCATGTCCTCAATGATTATCGTGCTGGCTTCTTCCTCACTCCAATTGTTATCAGTATCATCATCCTCATCGGCTGGTTCGTCAACATTCATCTCCTCAATGTGTGTCGCCCTTTCCTCTGTTGTCGGGACATAGAATAAGGCACCCAACATGCTGAAATCCGACTCCCCACGATAATAATTGTAGGATCAAGCGCTTGCCACTAGACCAAAAGCCCAGACTTGTGGTGAGGTGCTACTTTATTTCCCTCAACCCATATCTAGCTGCAGGCGCACACAGGCGGCACGCAACTATGCCTTTAATCGAGCGAACAGACAAGACTTGAGCGCAACTCGCTTGAAAGGCAGGAGACTGCTAGGATTTCTCCCAACAATCCCCCCCCCCTAGCAGTAGCCTGGCTTTCACCAAACATACCACTATTTGCGCCAAGGGGGACTCGAACCTGTGACCTGTGCTCTGATACCAAATTGTAGGATCAAGCGCTTGCCACTAGACCAAAAGCCCGGACTTGTGGTGAGGTGCTACTTTATTTCTCTTAACCCATATCTAGCTGCAGGCGCACACAAGCGGCACGCAACTATGCCTTTAATCGAGCGAACGGACAAGACTTGAGCGCAACTCGCTTGAAAGGTAGGAGACTGCTAGGATTTCTCCCAACAATAATAAGCTCTGGTCAAATGGTCTAACTGTAAAATAACACATTAATTTAAAGACAATCTGATAGTTGAACTATTTCTAATAAATAATAGAAATAAACCTTTCACCTTGAATAATGCTAGCCACATCGACCTCGAAGTGTCAAGGATAACATTATTGCCACGATCCCAACAAGTCCCGGGATAGCGAAGTATTACCCTAAAGGTTGTTTGGCGTCGGTACAATATGTGGCTCCTACTACAAACCTCCTCCCAATCTAGATTGTAACATAAAAACTTTTTGACGTCGGCCATAGCTTTCCGGAGGACGTCGTCGGAAATGTGGGGCGCCCCTCCATGGCGTCTCTATTTTGTAGTCGTCAAGAACACCAATGTAAAAATGATCAACATCCTGATTCCACCCCTTGTTGTTGTTGTAAATGTAGAACGATTGGTGTCGAACATCTAACTTTCCCATTTTCTGGATGTTATTTGGATAGGAATGAGATTATTAAGCATGCATGCAAGAGTTTAATATTACAAGTATGAATATTCTGCTGTAAAAAATCTTGAATCAAAGATTTTGTCCGAAAATAGATAATTGATGGTGTTCTTCGATGGACATATTGAATTGTTACATCAACTTTTTTCTATTAAAAGCTTTTAAGACAAACACAACTGTCACGACCGCCCTTCGCTAAGGATAGCGAAGTCGAGGAAAACGTGACTAAGGGAGGGATTAAAGAAGCGGGGATAGAAAAGGGGTTGATAGAATATCAGTAGAACTGAAAGGTACTTCAATAATGTAAAGGATTCATAGCATCAAATCTTGGTTTTAAAATAACCGGTAAATTGGAATCGAGTTTGACAGGAGTCTAATACAGATTCATAACATGAAACTTCAACATTTGCAGCGGAATAGGATCAAAATAAAGTTTACATGTATGAGGACATCTAAACCCCCAAGAGTTCATAAAAGCAAAAGAGATCGACAAAGCCTTGTAGAGCACTCCCTCCCATCATTGCTCAACCTGCACATTTAGAAACATATGTAGGGCTGAGTACAAAAGTACTCAGTAGACACACGCCGAAAACGCATACTTACAATTATACTTGTCATGCCATGCTGAGTGAAAACGTAGGGGTTTTTGTCTTTAAAGCACCTACGTTCACTAAATTCCTTTTTTTTCTTTGAAACATAAAGTTCGACAGCTGTCTAAGTGTTGGAAAGTGGACTCCAGCAACTCCCGGAGGGGGGGGGTCCTCCGTGTATCGTACCCGAGAGAACTTATGGGAGTGC
>JAPKLX010000282.1:98126-120478 GCA_026898415.1 Leonotis leonurus
CTCCCTTTCACTTCAGCCGTTTTCCTGCCCTTCTTCTTGAGCCTTGAACTCAATTGCTACTGCTTCACTGCTCCTATATGACTTGCACATCATATCTACTGTTTGCCCTATAGATTTTGTTTGGATCTCTTATTCCTAGGGTAGGAAAGGGTGTGGCAGTAGTAGTCTTACTTCTTTGTTGAAAAAGGGTTTCTACTTTATGTATTTTATATTGTATTAGTTGTTTATTTACTTCCTTTTTGTAAGACAAGTTTCAATTTTGTAAATAGTGTTTGAAAGGGACATCTCTCCATTTTTCTCATTTCTGCCGTGTAGTAGATGTATTGTAGGTTTATATTTTATTTGCATCTTTGCTTAATGAATACATCTATATATATATATATATCTCATACGTATATATAAATGTACTCATTTATATAAGTATTCATTCACACAATGCCCTATCTTATACTTTATTTAATTATCCTCTCATACACTAAATGCATTAACACACACCATATATATATATAAGGGCTATATATGAAGAATACCCTCTTTTGTAACTAAAATTGAAAACTATCCTATTTTGTAAAACTCTATCAAAAGTACCCAAATTATGTGTTTTGGACCATAATACCCTTTCTTAACAAAATTTCTCCATAACCATATAGTTAAAACAAATTAATACTTCAAATAGTATAAATCATGCATTTCAATCAGGCCCATCATGCTTCCGTATAAATTCAATATTAATACCAACTGTTTATACCTTCTTTGACCGATAAGCTGTCGGGTCGTATCCACCGGAAGTTTTAGGGACCTCGTCCAACCACCAGGAGCACCTTATGGATTCCAGACGCAGACTCCTTCAACAGCTCACAGCACAGCCCTCGTTCGTTTCCTACCCGGGGCGTATAAGTATATATGTTGGTAAAAATAAGGAAAATATAAATCTAGAAGATGATGAACAAAAGCCCAAATCTTATTAAGGAATTATAAATATATATTACATACTAATTTAATCTCCTTTAGGGAGGAGACTAACTTGTTTAGCTACCTATGGTAGCGGAAATAGAAACTACTCGCATAAACAGAAAGGAAAACAATGTTTATTGTTGGAGAGAAGATAGAAAATTTTCGATGCCCTCTACTCTCCCCAATGGCTGGTTTATATAGGAGGTTGGAAGACTCCTTCCTCCTTCAATAATTGCCTCGGATGCTTTATCCGTCAATAATGCTTCTTCACGTGAAGCTAGGTCCGGATAATGCTGCCGACACAAACATCTCTTAGTGGCTGGACCCCTTCTTTGAATTAGTGGTCCATCTTTTATTCCACCGACGATTTTTATGGTGGAACGTCCTTTTCTTCCACCCACCATTGTCGTTTTCTTTTTAGTGGGTTCTGCTTTATCAGATGCTTTCTTTTACCGAAAGCATCTTCTGCTTTATCCTCACATGACCGCTTTATTTCTGTCGGCCATCTGTCTTTTTTGGAGGGCCCCTTGGAGCCTTTCCTTTTGGAGGAGTCTTCATCTCCTCATACTCGTTGGCTCGAAACTTCTTCTTATCTGGTTTAGGTAAGAAGCCTTTTCCGAACTCAGGTTCACGTTGGGCTGGACAATCTGAACATATCCTGGACGCCCAATGGCCAACATGAGCCATATTGCAGAACTTGCAATGGGTCTCTTTACTCATCGCCATCTTGTTTTCCCACAGAAGAGTTCTTTTCCTCTCAAAAGCCTCTTCTGCAAACTTGGTTGTCTTCCCTGTCATAGTATTTAACAGGAATGATCCATTCGCTGAGTTCTGAAAGAACTTGAATGGAAACTTGACTTTGTCCATCTCTGTAAGACAGACCCATAATCCCCATGCTCGCCTTGTTGTTATTTGATCATCTGAGATTGTGGCGATCATTGGAATTTCACTAGTTGGTGCCTTGATTTGGTTGAAGGCATCCATTCGGGGTCTTCGTAGCCTTATGTAATGGAAGGCTTCATGATTCCCCTTTCCTGCAGGTTCTGGGGCTGCACTTATGAAATACAGCTCCAATGTATCACCTCGGCAAAGTTGTTCGTTGTTTGCCCAGGTATCATAAACTGCTTCCTGGATCCATCGGGGTAGACCTTTAAGTTCAGGAAACGCTGGGGACGTAGTATAAACTGAGGCAAGGGCCCCAAATTCATACCACTGCTTGACATCTTGGGGTTTTGATCCGGGCATCATCCATACCCTTGGATATTTCCCCGAGCCATCAATCCTGGTATTACTAGGATTAATACCTGCTCTTGTGAGTAATTTCTCCCAGCTCGCTTGATAAGCCTGTTCAGCAGAAGAGAAAATAATCAAATTAGTATTAGACTCAGATTTGCCTGTCATAGGCCTGAGGCTAATCTCTCCCTCTTTTACCCCAGAGGTGGAAGGTTGACATGATGGTTCAGACGGTGAAGTCTTAGCATCATCATTTTCTTGGGCCAGTGGTTCAGACTCCACTGACTTAGAACTTGCCAGAGGGGTATTTGAATCCCCATCTGCCGGTTTAGGTGCCGGAACACGAAACTCTGCTATCTCCAGAGGTTTTCTGGAAGCCCGCAGGATTGGCTTTTCCAGAGCCGACCATAACTGAGTACTGGTCAGCATACTGGCTCGTATTCTACCAGAGACTTTCGTCTTATCGGTAGCTTGCATCTTCCCCATTTGATCAGCATGGAGAACGCACTCGTCCCATTCCTCCAAGAGCATTTCCAAATTTTCTCGGAGATGCTTTTGGGCTAGCATGATGGATCTAACTTCAGCTGGCTCCATCTCTTGTCAGAAAATCTGCAAGAATATTTTCATGAGATTTTAACACGACAATATCATAAATATAATATTGACATAAAGCTTGCCATCTAAGTAACCTAGCATTTTCAGGTTTTGATGCTATGTTATTTCTTAGGAAAGCTTTAACCTGGGTATTATCAACTTTTAAAGTAAATTTCTTTGCTAATAAAAATAAAGGCCATTTTTTAAAAGCCTTTACTACAGCAAAGAATTCCTTCTCGTTGATATGCCATCTGATGGCCTCATTTTCTGAGAATAAACCACTACAATATCTGCAAGGTTCTTCTCCATAAGGAGTGATCTTCATGAGGACTGCTGCCCACCAATGATCACTCGCATCTGTATAGAGGACCAGATCATCCTCATCCTGTGGAATAGAAAGCTTTGGGAGATCTTTACATTCCTCCTTTAGCTTTTTCATTCCCTGTCTATGTTCTTCCGTCCATATAAACGGAACATCTTTCTTTAGTAGATTACTAAAGACCTTCCTGTGTTTCGCAAGATCTTTGATAAACATTCCTGCGAAATTAACAACTCCCAGAAAACTCTGAAGTTGTTTCTTCTCTTTTAATGTTTCTGGAAAATCTTGGACCTTCTTCACAATATGATCTTGCAAAGTTATTCCAGACTCATCGATCTCTATTCCCAAAAACTCCATTTTTTGGGTCGCAATTACTGCCTTCTTCTCTGAAAGCACTAATCCTTCTTTATAACAAACATCTGCAAATAAATCAAGATGTTTGATATGTTCATCCATATCTTTTGATGTTATAAGTATATCATCAATATAGACAAACATAAAAGAAAAATAATCTTTAAAAAGATTATCCATCTTTCTCTGGAAAATCTGGGGAGCATTAGCTAACCCCATTGGCATTACGTTCCAAACGAAGTGCCCCTGTGGTGTTGAGAAAGCTGTAAGTTTTTTACTTTCTTCCTCCATGCGAATCTGGTAGAAACCTGACTTGCAATCAAACTTTGAGAAGACCTTAGCATTGCGTATGCAGTTAATAAGGTGATCTCTACTTGGAATAAAATATCCGTCAAACTCTAGAATATCATTAATCCCTTTGTAATTAATGACAAGTCTAGGTTTACCTCGCTTGATCTCACCATGATTTCTTACCAGAAACCCAGGGCTACTGTAAGGTGAACTAGCCGGCTCGATCAACTTCATATCAAGATGTTCCTTGATAATAATTCTCATATCCTTCTGATCAATTAAGTTCATTAGGATAGGTCTGAATCTCACGAACTCATGCACCCTTTCCGGCTTCACCTTTAAGGTTGCTTTGAGTTGGTTCTTCTCCCACCAGGCCAAAGGATTCTCATTGTAGCATCTCGAGATCTTCCTTTTGACATCTGCAAGGGACACCTGCATTTCAACCTTAATTTCTTTGTTAGGAATTAAAGCTGCCTTGAGGATATGTATTTCCTCATCTTCAAGATCAACCTCCCGGATACAGCTAAGCACTGCTTCGCTAAACCTCCTTTGATCCTTCATCTTTGGTTGACGAAGTTTTCCTTCATCTTTCATATCACCACGCTTGCTACGAAAAGTGAATGGTATCTGGCGATTAAACGCCTTCCTTAACCTCTGAACAATGATTTTATGCTCACAATTAGTTGTGAACACTAATCTTCTTTGCTCATTGTCCTGCGTGTATCGCTTGAACATCTGTAGGAAATTGTTTCCTAACAGAACATCAGCTCCCGTATCATGGAAATAAATTGGTGGAGTCTTAACCTTATACCAAGGTGTTTGTCCCGCGCCTCCAATTAGTATTTCCACTTCTTTTACTCCTTTGGATAAGAGTAAAATCTTTTTAGAGAAATCTCTGCCAGCAATTTGAGGTAAAGTATCCTCAACTTCTGCTGGGAAAATTCCCCTTCTTGCTGTGCATATGCCTGCACCTGAATCAATATAGGCCGAGAAGTACTCTGCCTTATATTTTTCATATAACACTCCCACTGGAATGTATATCGAGAAAGGGCTTGTCATACGATTAGAAGTCGTCTTTCTTCTATCGTAATCATCATCCCTTGGTCCATCGGTTTCCAAGGCTTGAATCTTTCCAAAAAATCCCGCCCTAGGATCAGGACATCTTCTCGTCCTGCTCTGCCTTTAACCTCTACCATAAAACCCCCTAGGTCAAGGGTTCCATTGTAATGGTTAACCTCCGGCTGCTGGAGATAATATAAGACACTACATGGAAAGTTATTTTCCCATCTTGTAGCATCAAATCTGGTCGTCATCCCTCTCCATCCCTCTGGACATTTCAGATTGACTGAAACCTGAGGATTCCCTGGGAATTGGGGCTGACTTTCTTGTATAAGTTTCCTCCCAAAGGGTTGAGATATAATTCTATCTCCTTGGAAGGATAGTCTTCCAGAGCCTATCTTAAGACTTTGATCATGTCTTATGACTGGCCTTTCTTGAATTCGAATGTTGACCTCCCTCCTTTGTGGAATCTCCATTCTATCGGGACCAATTGCTGTAGTCACCTTCTTGAAGATATCAGGTATTTCGATAAAAGGCTTTCCCAAGAATAACTCCGTATGATGGGAGTTGGAAAGTGCATACGAAATCTGATATGTTATCGAATAAGGTGTATTTCCCTCATCCAATAACTCCTTCCTTTTGAAGTCCTGATATAGCGTCAGAGCTTTACTGAAACCCGAGTCGTTGAGATTGTATGCAATCTTGGGATATACAATCCCCACAACTTGGCCTGCACAGAGATTCCCCGTGATGGTTCCCATCACTGAATCTTGTAGGTTTCTGATTCTCCTATCACATATGGCTATGTCGATTGGAGCATCAATTCCTGTGAACATCGTAGATTTGAGAACCAATTGAATTGCCCCGATATGAATCCATCTCATCTTTTCGGCAATTTCTGGTTTAAGTTTCTCCAAATCCTCACGTATGTCGCTTGCTGGAATCAATTGCATCTCCACTTGATTCCCCGTAAACTCGATTGGAAGTGACATCTCTCGTCTAGTGATTCCGTAGACGATATGATGTTTCCTTCTTCCCAAACTGAAATTCCTTAGAACTTCGTCTAGGTTGCTGGCATTAAAACCTTGATACTTCTGAATATTCAAGGTTTTCTTCATGATTTTGTCGATCAGGTTTGGCGAGATCATCGTTCGGCTGGAAAATCCAGTTCGATCCTCTTTCTCCTGATGACAAGACTCAGCTTCAGTCTGAAGATTCTGTATATCCATTAGAATCTTCATCCCCACTAAGAATCTCTTCTTGCTCATATATACTCTCGTCTGAGGGTATATCTTCAAATTGGTACACCTGAACCAATTCTTGGTAGTATATGGCATCTTCGATGTCTGGAGTAGACTCGAACCTTCGCATGCCTCTCTGCTCGTTATCTGGGCAATTTGTTGAAATATGCCCTTTTGCGCCGCAAGTCCAGCAGTTACAATCTTTAAAACTTTCACTAGCTCTGGTATGAGCTTTTCTGAAAGTTTTCTTTGCTGGAGTTCTTGAACTGGAACTGGATCCTTGGAAAGAACCCCTGCTTCTAGCTGGTCCGCTTCTTTGTCCAGTTTTGTATGATCTAGCTTTCTGTCTAGACCACATCGTTCTTGGCTTCCAAGATCTTCCTCTTGGATTTCTTTCTTTAGAATAGGGTTGGTACCTATTCTTTCGTCTTTTGGTTATTGATGGCTCGCCTCCAATAACCACTGGAAGATCATTATCCTCACAGTTCAGATGAGCTGCTTTGTTTATTCTTCGCAGCTTCTTCAGGTTTTTCTGAGCGGTGGCTTGTTGACACCACTCTGAAAGCTTTTGATGTACATAAGACATCCTCTTGGCAATGCTGTCGCTGCCCTTGGGGATATAATCTCTTATCATCATCTCCTTCCATGGGCTCGGAAATTTTAAGAAGAAAATTTCCTTTGCGATCGTCTCATCAGCTTTTGACTGATGCTGGTAAATGGTAAAGAGCTGAAGAAATTTATTGAGCGCCTTTGGATCCAAGACTGTAAGTCTTAGATTATATAGCGCCAATAGATATTTTCTTCTTTTCTCTCTATCAAATCCCTCGTAGTATCCTTCTCCGATGAAATGGTCTTTGAAGAGGACACTCATTCTTCGGATAATCTCCGAATAGGATTCCACCTCGAAACATTGATTTCTTACTTCGAGGTGAAAACCTTCCCAGGCGATTTTTACAACGCCTGCAAGACTGGTCTCAAGAATCTTAACCAGTCCTTCTTTGTTGACGTCGAGAGTGGCTGCTGCAATTCGCATCGCTCCCCCCCATTCGTCGATCACTGATTCTCGATCTTTGAAACTGACTTCATCAAGATCAAGCATTACGCCATATGGATGGATGGGATCCAGGGTAGCCTTTCCAACCGGTGAATCTTGGATTCGGGGTTGTCGTCTCCTTCTGGTTCTCTCCATCAGTATAGCCTCGTCTGGTACCGTCGCAGTATATGAGGGTCCAGCATGGAAATCACGAGCTTCTCTCATGACTTCTTCAGGTGGTGGTGGTACTTGCTGATTTAATGGTACCGCAGCGTTTCCCTCCCTGATGTGCGCCACCTGGTGTTGGTTCATCTTGAGATCAACCACCTTCATATTAGCAAAAGATTCTGCTAACTCTTGTAGATCTTCAAGTCCGATTCTTTCGAGGTTACTCATGATTTTTCACCTTGAAATAATCGTGCATATCTTTCCACTTGAGGATCTTTTCCTTTATCCTTTACTGGTATAGGATATTTTGGCCCTTCGGGGAATAGCATCCGGTTCCTTCTTTCGGGAAGAGATCTGTTCTCCAATTGGCCAACTCGACTCTGAATATCTTTCAAGATGGTTAGAATGTCATCTTGTTGGATAGATATTCTTTTAATCTCCTGGGGTACATTAATTAGGCGGTTGCCGTAATTTTGTACCGTCTTCTGGATCTCCCTTAAATCAACCGAAAATTTTGATATGTCGGGGTCGATTTCTCGGAAGGCCGGGGTTTCCCTTCTGTCTTGACTCATTAGAAATGGGTTGAATGTCCCATTTCCATTTGTTGGTGTACCTCTCCTTGAAGTAAGATGTTTGCCACCTGTAGATCTTGGTATCTACTCATCATGGAGAGGATACTCGATTTCTCGGTGGTAGATAAAGGACCGTGAGTCCCTTCATCTAACTTGTTGGACCAAAAGAGATATTTCTCTTGGTGTTGTCTGTCCATAATCTCCAATATTTGGAGAAAATTCCTGTAACTAAAGCATCTCGGACAAGCGTCCGGATCCATATTTTCTCTTGGACTCTCCTCCGTTAGGAAATAATTAAATGCAATAAATAAATATAATTCCTTAATAAACCAAGGGCTCTGATACCATTTTCGAAGCGCACTTTACAATGCCAAGATTTAACTTAAAACATGCAAATAAATGATCAACATGTTCTAATTTCAATAAGTAATATGCTCAAATATGTTTATAAAAATCCGGTCGTAAAAACCAAAAATCCGGTCGTCAAAACCCGGTCACTATTTCAAAACCCGGTCACTATTCATCAAAACCCGGTCACTATTCATCGACCAGATTTTGATATAAAATGAAAACCTTCCGAATTTTTAATTTTTTATTACCCTCTTAAATTATTTTGAGCATCTTACTAATTTGAAATCATTTTGAAATACTAATTATAATTAACCATATATGTAATAGAGAAATTTGTCCTTAATTAAGCATTTTAATCATGGGCAAAATAGTCTTTTTGGGCATTTTTCATAGATTTTTACAAAAGAGGGCACTTCTCATTTATATGTTATAAAAGAGGGCATATTTCATAAATAACTCTATATATAATGTTTTGTATTATACACTTATTATAATTACCATAAGGTTTTTAATTAATAGTAATAATAATTAGCACACTTAGGATAATTAATGATAAGAGTTCTTAACAACAAATAACAAAGGTTTTAATCCCATACTAAATCTCATTGGCTCTAAATTAAAATTAGTTCAATTTAATTAGTGTAGAAATGATCATTTCCAATTCGCCAATTGATTTACTATTTAACAAACGAAATCAATAGCTCATGAGTGTACGCTGCGAGAATACTACTACGAGGGAACGGGGTATTACAACCACACGGGATATTGTCGCCTTTATTTAAGGCACAAATGCCTATATTTCCTTTTATTTTTTTATTCTTTTATTCTCACTATAATTATATGAGACTATTACATACAATTTAAAAACGTGATTCAAATTTAAAAATATTAGAGCAAATAATCATCCAGTACTTAAACTTAGTCATAAATATCAATACAAATAATCAACAAATACTTCAAAAATTTAAGGTAGCAAGAACACCCGGTCGGTTCATGGTATGTGAGAAACCGACTAGGTTTTGGACTTCTTCCGTCCGGGTATTATTATACCGGGACCAGAATTAAATTTCTTTATTAATAAAATAGATGAGCTTGTTTGGTATCACTAGCTAGCAATTAATTGAATATTTTTATCCTCTCATATGTATATATATAAAACGTGCAACAAACACACACATATATATATATATATAATTATGTTATAGTTTCTTCTAGGATAAAAAACTAGTGGGTTGTTATAATTATTGGAGATTTATGAGACTTAATGAAGATTTACAAAATAAATAAGATTTCAGATTTTTTTCGTTTAAAAAAAAAGGAGAGAGAAGGGCACAATGGCACATACATATATATATATGTGTGTGTGTGTGTGAGTGTGTCGATTGTGAAGTTATGTGTGTTTATATGCACATGAAGTTAACTATGAAAGAAAATGACAACCCCTAGCTATGCATGCACCCAAGACATATCTTAGACAAGGTACAAGCCTTGGATAAAGTGAAATAGCATAGATACTTAGCAGAACCTAGATACAATACACAAATAAGACAAACAAAGCCAACTCATATCAAGATATAATCTGCAGAAGATCTTTCTAAATTCATAACAAAACAAGAAATAAGCTTCTAAAGTAGATATAGGAGACTTAGTGTTCTAATGAAACAAAGTCAGAAAAGAAAGAAGGGGCTTTCTGGAAGGCTGACTACTCGAGTATGACTAGAAGGGGTGACAGTCTTCCTCTAGGAGCTGCTGCAACCTAAGAGCATAAGACAAAATAATGAGATTAAGGATAAGAAAGAAGACAAATGAGTAAGACTGTAATGATGCATTAGGATCATGCAATATCTTCAAAGAAAAAGACTTCACACCCCGTAAGGTAGCCAAATCTCACTATAAATAACAAGGCCCTTAATATTTTAAACATTTTTAGAAATTGTCTCAACACAAACGCCTAGAAGATTTTGTTAGAAACATCAAGGAGAAGATCTGCCCAAATATCCCTCCATTAGTAAGTTCTCAAACTATCCCAAGCATAAGTGAAAAACAATCTTAACGTATGCAGAGCTCAAACTTTTAATCATTACGTTTTCATTATTCTAGTCTTGGTTCAAAACATTGGAAATCACACTTACACAAACTCAAGAATTTATGAACTCCATTCAATTTTCTTCTTCTCTGAACAAATACCTAATCACATAATATAGACTCTTGTCCTCCATATCGAACTTAGAACCCATAATAGTTTCAAAACTCAGTTCAGGAATAGAATTGTTAATATATAGAAACATAACATGGACAGAAGTATTAAACTTAAAGTATAAGCTCAAATTGAGCTAGACACCAATCTGTACACTCTGAACTATAGACGTCTTTACCGAATACATAATATTAAAACTTATAAGACACAAATTAGGCAAAAGCTTTAAACTTAGAATCATTTTCCATACAAGAATCAGATTATCAAACTAAATATAGCATTTCTTAATCAGAACATAGAATTAGCAATTAGGAGCCATTAACATGCGTGAGAATGAACTATAGCATCATGTAAACTCGGACAACATTCCATACAAAATTATAAGTATACATACTAAAGATTTAAAGCCCCATACTACTAGTTATGATACAGAAACCGAAAACACATCAAATGATTTAGAGATCTAAGATTAGCTATAGACAAGAGAAAAGAACTTGAAACCTTCAATAGATGAATATTTTTCAGAATACAGAACATCGACAATTAGCCAGATTAGAGCATAAAAACCAGATTATGGAAATGATAAAAACTATTGGTCTTTTGCCCCAAAAAAAAATCATTCTCAATCATAGACTCAGTGATAGATATTCACACATACAAAATTGTAAAAGAATAAAAGAATGAGGAGATTAGGGGAGCGACGACAGACACCTTAGGGGGCCGTTGTGCTTGTTCTGAGCGAGAATGAGGGACAGTCGAGAGAGCAAAGAAGCACCAAGAGTTGGAGACTGAGGAAACATAGACGGTTATGTGTAAAAATCTTAGAAACTATAGACTAATGCTAAAAATAATTAAAGATAGATACACGAATAGAAAGAAAGAGAAGTGGAATTACCTTAAATGCATAACAGCGGCGAAGGGGTAGAAGGAGGAGCCGCGGCGGAAGACCACTGTGGCTGCTCTCTGAAGCAGAGAGTGAAACCATGTAATGCCCAGCTCTTTTAACCCCGATCAAATTCATAATAGTTGCTCGGATTAGATGCCCTTGTGATTCAGTTTATTTAACCATGATTAGTAAGCTGGATTAATTAGTAGTTATTTTGTGCTATGAAAATTTTGCAAATAAGATTTTACCGAATAGATGAACCCAATCCGGTATCACTAAAATTGTATATTAGTATACGATTATTATCTTGTCGATTAGTTAGTGTAATATATGAAGTCATGATAAGATAAATTAGTAGTGAAGTTATAACATAAGTTTAATGGTTAAATTATGATAAATTAATTATGCATGATGTAAAGTATGTGGCTTTTAGAATACACCCACCTAGGAATACACTGAATATATATATACACGACTAGTTTGGGGCAATTGGAATACAGATTTCATAATTAAACATCATTAGATATATAAGAAATTGAAGAAATAATTCATCTCTCTTTTGGGAAACATAATACACGGCTAGAAAGCCTTGATTAAAGTAAAAGCTACCTACCACAAATGGAAAACTAGAGCTCTCAAACAACTAGACTAGAAGACTACATAGCAAAATAAGATAAAGGTTTGTACAAAAGACAAATAGGAAAGAGAAGTCAAAATGTTACAACCGAGGAAAATCTGCAAAGAAATCTGAAGAAAAATACTCAACAAGAGGATCTGCAAATATGTAAGATCCACCTTATTTGTTGGGAACCCCGCAATGAATTTGAGTTTTGATGATGTTCCCTCGAAAACATACTTAGGTTTACTCATGTTCTCTATATATTACTTCTATCTGTCTCTATTTAACAGAAAGTTGAACCAGCAAGTCTCAGACAGAAAGTTGGAGCAAATCAACTTTAACAGAAAGTTGAACCAGCAAGTCTCAGATAGAAAGTTGGAGCAAATCAACTTTAACAGAAAGTTGAACCAGCAAGTCTCAGACAGAAAGTTGGAGCAAATCAACTTTAACAGAAAGTTGAATCAGCAAGTCTCAGACAGAAAGTTGAACCAGCAAGTCTCAGACAGAAAGTTGAACCAGCAAGTCTCAGACAGAAAGTTGAAGCAAGTCTCAGACGGAAAGTTGGAGCAAATCAATTTAAACAGAGTTCAACCAGAAAGGCATTAAAACTAGAAAGGGCTTAACCAGAAAGTTCCAACCGAACAGAAAGTGTTGAACCAACCAGACAGAAGTAGCAACAGATCGATAGAGCTATCAAAACCACCAAGATGTCATTGATCTCTCATCATATCCACTTACCATGATTAGTATCAAAGCCTATCCATTTGAGAATTGGAAGGAGAATCCCTGATTGACATGAAGAAGGAAAGTAATCACAATTGATCTGCTTTCCACACATAGAAGATTCAGTCAACGACTCTACAAGGAAAGAAGAGATATGATGAAAAACTTTAAATTGGCAATCCACAATCAAATCACGCTAATCAACAAACGGCTAGAATTTCAAATTCAAAGCCTATATATATGTTTGGAGTTTTAAAGTCTGAATATATATGCTCTACATTGGAAAAACATGCTCAAGCAATCCTATCTCACGTCAGACAAAAGCTCCAAACCGTTCGTGATCGCAATCACATCAACCCAACCTCGATTCAAGTCTGTCTTATCGAGAGAAGAAGGAGATCTTTGCTAGCTAGTAGTTTTCTAGTGGATTAACGTGAAGATATCCTGTTTACAGTAGTTTTCTGTAAGTTGTAAAGGGACACGACCCTTATTCGTGCACAAGTTTCAATCTAGTTGTGCTTGGAACTTTTGGCTCGTTCTTAGCGAGTATAAATAAGAGAGTATCCTAGTAGTGGATATCTAATCCAGTTTGGATTAGACCGTGGACGTAGGGGTTTTCCCGAACCACGTAAAATAACTGCGTTATTTACTTTCTGCACTTTCATTCCAGTTGTTTTATTCACTCCTGTCACTCTCATACAAACTGCATTCTTAATCAATTCTCTAAATACTCGATTAAACTTTAAAAGGTTTTCTAAACAAAGAGCACCGACTAAATCCGCCATTATTCCGCACACAATACATTGTTGGAAAATAAGATTACTCTTACTTTCCGCTTTGTACTACTCACTAGAGAGACTCTGCTTAGACAGAATTAGATTGATTAGAAAATCGATCTGGTCTGACACCTTGAGCATTCTGAAATACAGAAGGCTTAAACCTCTCTCATTAATTAGCCAAGTAAACTGAAAAGTTTGTATTTGGTGTATTCCCCCCCCCCCATACACCAAACCTTGCTCTTTCGGGACCAACATTATTTCATAAGGTGATATAGGAAACTTTCCAAAAGGTATATTACATTTCGATGAAAGCAGAAACATAGAGAAGGGAAGTAAAGGTCTGGACTTGAGCAGAGTGAGAAAGAGCTGCCACCAGCTTGCCCCTCTTTCCCCTGCTGCCATACCTGCAGCATAAAACAAAAGGAGCTAAGAAGTAGTGATGTTGTTGGTCCCGAAAGAGCAAGGTTTGGTGTATGTGGGGGGGGGGGGGAAT
Source organism: Leonotis leonurus (assembly GCA_026898415.1). NCBI lineage: Eukaryota > Viridiplantae > Streptophyta > Magnoliopsida > Lamiales > Lamiaceae > Leonotis > Leonotis leonurus. Next base: position 111,990 of record JAPKLX010000282.1, read on the forward strand.
ACACCAAACACAAACTTTTCAGTTTACTTGTTTATTTATTAGAGAGTTCAAGCTATTCTTAACTTAGAAATTGTTCGGCAGATGACTAACCAGATTGATCAGCAGATCGATGCCAGATCAGTCCAAGCAGATTGCTCTCTAGTGTAAACACTTAGACAATAATAAGAGTGATCTTATTATTCTCTAAGTATTGTGTGTGCGGAAATATGGTGGATTTAGTGAGTGCTCTTGTTTAGAAAACCTTAAGGATTAATCAGATCGTTATCGCAGATTGATTAAGATGCATATTATATGATAGTGCAGAGGTTAGAATAATAAACAACTGAAAGTAAATATGCAGAAATATAAAGAACACAATTGTTTAACGTGGTTCAGGAAATCCCTACGTCCACGATCTGGTCAAAACTAGACCAGATTATCCAATACTAGGATACTCTTCTTCTTTATACTCGTAGAGAACGAGTCACAAGTATCAATCAAAGCTAGAAGGATACTTATGCACGAAGTAAGGGTCGTGTCCCTTTACAACAGATTACCTCTACGTTACCACTAGAAAACTACTAGCTAGCAGGGTGATCTCCTTTCTCTCGATAAGACAGACTTGAACCGAGGTTGGGTTGGTGTGATGTAGAATCACAAGTGGTTTGAAGCTCTTAGTCTGGTTCAGAGATTGATTGCTTGAGAGTAACTTCGTCGATATAGCGCGTGTATGTTTTTCTCTAGACCTTAAACTGTATCAATGATGGTCAGAACGTTGTATGTAGTGTTGCTGATGGTATTGCCCTTGCTCACTCTTATAGTGGCTTCATTTCCACCTTTCTTTCCTTGCCATGAGAGATAAAAGGCTGCAACTTCCTTTGGTAGAAAGTGGACAGGGTGTGTAGTAATTATGTTGTGAAATCCTACAAAGAAATCAAAACAATAGATATGAGCACTATCCTTCCATCAATGAAGTATAAGTGCTCAAGTAGCAATGTACAGAGTATATGGTTCAACACAACAATACAAGTGCATATAATCATGCAAAATAGATAGAGGAGATTTTCAAAACGAGTTCAAGAGATTTTCAGAGCATTCAAAAACAATTAAAGGAAACGTATAAATTGAAACCTTTGCAGCGCTTAACAAGGTCGAAGGCCTTGTCCAGTTTGTGAAAACCAAAAGTGTCGAGAATAGCATATAAATCTTGGTGAATGTATGGTTTCAAAAAGTTTACTTGCTCAAGAAATAGAGAAGATTTTGGTGCCATATTGGTAGATAGGTTTTTGAGAATACGAGGGAGAGAGTGCAGGGAAGAAATTATCTAAGTGTTTGAAAAAGAGAGATAGTGTAGGTGATAGTCGAACCGCCTTATCAAGAATATATATATAGATAGATAAGTGATAAAATTGAGTAATATATTAATTGATATTCTTCCATTTCTCAACTTTTTCCCGCCTTTATGAGTTGTAGACTTATGGTCTATTTTCCCTTCTTTTCTGCGTTTGATGCACGCGCTTGATCCAATGGCTACAGTGAGGCACGTGTTTGTTACACCCGTTGATTTTCTTCATTTTTCTTGGTTTGGTAAATATCTCATCGATCATGTTTTCAAAACACTGTACTTAATCATCAAAAATAAAAGATTTGGTAAATTATGTCAGAATTTAGATACATGAGCTATAATTAATCGCCGTCTCTTTTTGACTTTCCCCCTTGACCAAGTAATGGAAATATTAAAATAAAAGGAAGAATTAATATCCACGTGGCTGCTAGTCATCTGGTCTAGATCGATCTCCTTTATAACGAACTGTTGTCAATATTATCGATCTTTTTATGCCACTTTTATTTGGACATTAATCTTGAGTAATGATCTGCTAATTATTCCCTGTTGGAATTTAATCGATCTGTTTATTCTATTTAGATGATCTGGTGTTAATTCCCAGTTGAAATTTTACATGATCTGTTTTCCATCAATCTGATCTATATCAATCTGGTTTTAATTCCCTGTTGGAATATTGAACTTGATTTGATCTAAGTCAATCTGGTCCTTTCTTCAAGATTTAATAGTCATAGTTTACCACAAATCATCTTAAATCTTTCTTCTGGTAATGCTTTGGTAAGGATGTTAGCTCTCTGTACTTCAGTGTGAATTTTCTCGATCTGTACATGTTTTCTTTCAACATGATCTCTTATAAAATGGTGTCTCACATCTACATGCTTGCATCTGGTATGTAAAACAGGGTTCTGTGTGATTGCTATAGCACTTGAGCTGTCACAGAAAATAGGTATCTCCTTGATATCAATCTCAAAGTCTTTGAGCTGTTGTCTTAACCAGAGTATTTGTGCACAGCTGCCATATATTCAGCCTCTGTGGTTGATGTAGCAACAGATGTCTGCTTCTTTGAGAACCAAGAAATCAGCTTATTTCCTAAAAACTGACATGTGCCAGATGTTGACTTTCTATCTAACTTGCATCCTGCATAATCTGAATCTGTGTATCCAGTTAGCTCAAAGTTGTCTTCACAAGGATACCATAATCCTATGTGAGCTGTTCCCTTAAGATATCTTAATATCTTCTTAGCTGCTTCCATGTGAGACTCTTTGGGGTTTGCTTGATATCTTGCACATACACCTACTGCAAATGTGATGTCAGGTCGACTGGCAGTTAGGTAGAGTAGTTATCCTATGATCCCTCTCTATTGAGTGATATTAGCTGGTTTTCCCTCTGGATCAGGGTCAATTTTCCCGTTGGTCTGCATTGGGATTTTAACTGGTTTACTGTCTTTGATCCCAAATTTAGTCAGTAGATCTTGAATATATTTGGCTTGATTTATGAAGATGCCATCTGGTAGCTGCTTGATCTGCAAACCTAGAAAGAAACTCATTTCGCCCATCATGGACATTTGGTACTTATTCTTCATAAGTTCAGCAAATTTATCACATAAATAGGTGGATTGAGATCCAAATATGATATCATCTACATAGATCTATACTAGAAGGATATTCTCTTTGACTTTGATGATGAACAAGGTCTTGTCAACTGATCCTCTTCTGAATCCAGATTCTAGTAGGAATGTTGATAAAGTCTCATACCAAGCTCTAGGGGCTTGTTTTAGACCATAGACTGCTTTTGTCAGTCTGTACACTTTCTGATTTGGATCTTCTTCTTCAAATCCAGGTGGCTGTTCCACATAAGCTTCTTCTTCAAGGATACCATTTAGGAAGGCACTTTTGACATCCATCTAGTATACCTTGAACCTTTTGTGTGCAGCATATGCCAAGAATAACCTTATTGCTTCTAGTCTGGCTACGGGTGCAAATGTTTCATCGAAATCAATGCCTTCTTGTTGATTATAGCCTTTAGCTACTAATCTGGCTTTGTTTCTGACTACTTCACCATTCTCATCTCGTTTATTTTTTAACACCCATTTTACACCAATAACTCCTTGGTGTTTAGGTCTGTCCACGAGATACCAGACCTCATTTCTTTTGAATTCATTGAGTTCTTCTTGCATTGCGGTTATCCAGTCTGCATCTTGTAGTGCTTCATGAGCATCAGATGGTTCAATGCGAGAGAGATAGAAGCTTAACAATGCACTTTCTCCATGCATTCTTCTTGTTTTCACACGATCTGATGGGTTCCCAACAATCTGTTCTGGTGGATGATCTTGTATCCATCTCCTTCTCCTAGTCATCTCTTCATCAGATATCTCAGGATCAGGTTGATCTATTGATTCCTCAAATTCTGTGTGAACTGTTGATGAAGCTTGAAATGGATTCTTATCTATTCTTTCTTCTGGATTTAGATTTCCATATTGATCATCATCTGCAATGACTATTTCATTGTTTTCTCTTAGTGATCTGTTTTCATCCGGTTCATGTTGGATTGTTCCCCCTTGCTGTATAATTTCTTCAACAATAGGTGGAGTGTTGATATCTTCATCATCACTTTTTGAATTCCAGATAAGAATATCTTCTAGTAGTATTTCATTCATTTTTCTTGTGGTTATCTGGTTCTCGATCTGTTTATTATCTAGTGACCTGTACTCAACAATAGACTCATCAAAGACAACGTGAGGTGTTACCTCCACAATATGAGATTTCTTATTGTAGACTCGATATGCTTTACTGACATCAGAATGTCCTAAGAATATTCCAGGATCAGTTTTGCTATCAAAGGTCCTCAATTGAGATTTCCCATTATTATGTATGTAACACAAACAACCAAAAGTGCGAAAGTAAGAGATCTTAGGCTTTCTGCTGTTCCAGATCTCATATGGAGTCTTTCCATGTCTGAGTGTGATTGATGATCTGTTCTGAGTATAACAAGCTGTGTAGATAGCTTCAGCCCAGAATTTCTTGGGTAGATTGGTAGCATTTAACATAGTACGAGCTGCTTCTTTAAGTGATCTGTTTCGCCTTTCAACAACTCCATTTTGTTGAGGAGTTCTAGCAGCTGAAGTTTGATGAGTGATTCCCATCTTATTGCAGTATGCTTCAATCTTCTGGTTGAGAAATTCTGTTCCTCGATCTGTTTTGATAGTAGCTACACTCACCTCTTTCTGTTTGGTGATCTTGTGTGGAAAATCAGGTAATTTGGCTAATGTCTCTTTCTTCTTTAACAGAAAGATGACCCAGGTGAACCTTGAGTAGTCATCTATGATAACTAAGGTGTATTTTCTTTCATTTATGCTTAGTGGTTTAACTGGTCCAAACAGATCGAGACGCAAAAGCTCCAGTATTCTGGATGTTGAGTGAGCTGTTTTTCTTGTAAAGGATGATCTGGTTTGCTTTCCAGCTTGACAAGCATCACATATATGATCTTTATCATATACTTGATCTGGTAGACCTTCCACTAATTTTTCTTTGGCAATCCTGTTGATTGACTTGAAATTTAGGTGGTTTAATCTCTTGTGCCATAACCAACTTGTTTCTGATACAGTTTTAGTGACTAAGCAGGTCTCGATCTGGTTTGTCCACTAGACAATATATAGCCTATCCAGCAATTTTTCGGTAAGGAGTATCTCATCTCCTTCCTTGTTCTTCACAAAGCAGTTGTTAGTATCAAAAACGATCTGATTACCGTTAGCACATAATTGACTTACAGAAAACAGATTGTGACTAAGACCCTCAACGTACGAAACATTTGAGATGGTGGTCTTGCCAACTTTTATATTTCCATATCCTCTAGTGTATCCTTTTGAGTTACATCCAAAGGTGACCTGTGGTCCTGGTTTTTCAATGTAATATGATAGTAGATTCTTGTCACAAGTCATGTGATTCGAACATCCACTATCTATTATCCAGATTGTTCCTCTAGTTATCTTGTTTCTTCTTGCAGTCTTCTGGTCCTGCAATTAATCAAACTTAGCTTCCCTTCAACGTTTGGGTGCTTGGTTATTAGAAAATGTTCCATTTCGAATACAGAACATTTTTGGGTTAGGAACAGAAATATAGCAGGTAATGATGTTCCCATCATTATCAACTTTAGACAGAAAATGGAGTACAGATGGATGATGTCTCTCTATTCCGTCATTCTTCAATCCCTTCTTAATGGGTAATGTCATGTTGACATTCTTGTTGGGTAATGTCCTGTTGACATTCTTTTTATGAACATGATATGTTTATGTGTAATGGGCTGGTTGTCCCTTTGTTTGATGGTATTGTCTGTACCCAGTCTCCTTTACCATTATCTTCTGGGGTTGATCTTTCTTGTTCTTTAGATCTAATACATGATCTGGTATTTGCTTTCTTTCCGGTACAAAGCTTATGGTTCCCGAAGATTTTTCTAAGTGATCTGGATACCCTAGACTAGATGTGCCTTTTTGTTGCAGATTGATAAGCAGCTTGGCACGTTCATCACTTTTGTAGATCATCTCTTTGCCTTTCTTTATTTTCTCTTCAGCTACGTTGTATCTGTTGATGAGATCTTTAACCTTTGAGTTTAGAGAGTGAATCTCTTTATCCTTTCCCTTGATCTGTTCTTCCAGATCAACTATTTGGGCAACGAACTGGGTGTTAGATGTACCCAGTATCTGTTCTGATTTCTTCAGCCTGTCATATTCTTCTACAACTTCTCTAAACAGTCTTTTGATGCTCGAGTAGCTTTTGAACATCTCATTTACTTCTTCCCATGAGTATTCAAATTGATCTTCAATTTCTTGTTCCAGATCATTATCATTTGAGGAATTTGAGTTGCAAGAATTTACCTCGACTTCATCTAGACCGTTGTCTAGTCCCACATAGCATTCATCCCAGCCTTCTTCGTCATTAGCAAAGAATGCTTCATCATTCTCTGATGAGCTGTCTGAAAAATGACTCGAGCTGCTTGAATCTTGTTCAGCTAGCATGACCTTTCGCTCATATTTGAGTTTTCGATCTCTTTTTGCTCTCAGTTCTTCTCTTTGGCTTTTGGATAGATCAGGACAATCTGTTTTGAAGTGACCTGTTCTGCCACAACCTAAGCAAGTATAATCTGTTGAGTTAGATGATTTTAAGATTTTACCTGTCTGCTGTTTTGATTCATCATTGTTATCAGGTCGATCATTGTCATGTTTCTTGTAGAATTTGTTCTTGTTGTCTTTGTAGAAACGTCTATATTTCTTCGATCTGACCTCCATCTTGTCCATGCGTTTGGCAATCATTGCAAATTCTTTTAAGAGTTTGTCATAACCTTTCTCTTCATCTGGTATAGAAGGTTCAGAAAGTTCATCTGGTTTGCTCTTCGCTTTGAAGGCTACTTCTTTGTCCTTCTTTGAGCTGCTTTCTGCCTTTTTGGACAGATTATCTGGTCCACAAATTCTCTGTATATCACATTCATGGCCTTCAAGATGATCAAATAAGGCTTCAGTAGAGAGTTCATTGAAGTCTGCACGAAGAGGTTGCATTGCAGCATATATCTCCCAGCTAGGTGGAAGTGCTCTGAGTACTTTCATATTCTTTTCTCTTTGAGTATATTTGTTCTTATTGAACGCTGATATCTCAAAGAAAATTCCAGTGAATCTCATCTTCATTTGCTCTATGGTCTCGCCTGGTTTCATCTTGAATTCATCATATTTATTGCAGGCAAGAGACAGCTTGTTCTCAATCATGACTTCAGATCCTAGACACAAGTCTCTTAGGGCATCCCACATCTCTTTTGCTGTATCCAAATCTTGGATTTTGGCCAGATGTACCCCTTTGACTGTGCTAGATATGATCCCTTTAGCAAAGTCATCCAGATTGGCTTCGCGACGTTCCTCTGCTGTATATTTTCTTGGATCTTTAGGAGCTATCTATGTTATTACTCCAGTTGAGGTAGTTACTGTCACTTCTTCAGTGATATGTAGTGGGCCATCTTCAATAACTTTCCACATCAGATAGTGATGGGCTTTGAGTGCCATTTTGATTCTGAAGCTCCATTCTCTATATCCTTGGATGGAGAATTCTTCACAAGCCCTAACAACAGATGATTCCATAGCAGATAGAATGCACGTGAATGAAAGTAGGTTTTCCTAGATCTATTCAAGTTGGCCACGCAGGTTTTATCCCTGTGAAACAGAAATAATGGTCGTTTGAACCACTGCTCTGATACCACTTGTTGGTCCCGAAAGAACAAGGTTTGGTGTATGGGGGGGGGGGGAAACACACCAAACACAAACTTTTCAGTTTACTTGTTTATTTATTAGAGAGTTCAAGCTATTCTTAACTTAGAAATTGCTCGGCAGATGACTAACCAGATTGATCAGCAGATTGATGCAAGATCAGTCCAAGGAGATTGCTCTCTAGTGTAAACACTTAGATAATAATAAGAGTGATCTTATTATTTTCTAAGTATTGTGTGTGCGGAAATATGGTGGATTTCGTGAGTGCTCTTGTTTAGAAAACCTTAAGGATTAATCAGATCGTTATAGCAGATTGATTAAGATGCATATTATATGATAGTGCAGAGGTTAGAATAATAAACAACTCAAAGTAAATATGCAGAAATATAAAGAACACAGTTGTTTAACGTGGTTCGGGAAATCCCTACGTCCACGATCTGGTCAAAACTAGACCAGATTATCCAATACTAGGATACTCTTCTTCTTTATACTCGTGGAGAACGAGTCACAAGCATCAATCAAAGCTAGAAGGTGTTGGGAACCCTAAGATTAGTGTTGATGATGGTCTCTCGAAACACACTTAGCTGTTCTTTATGTTCAAGCTGTTCTCGTGTAAAAACAGATCACTATAGATAAGGTGATTTCTGTTATGGAACAGATTAGGAGATGACTTGAAATGTAAAGGATATATTCCTATAGAAGTCATTCTCAAACTAGAATAGGATGAAAGTCATTGCTTTATGCCAAAGAAGAATCGATCTGCTGTAACAGACAGTGACCAGATCGATGACCAGATCGATGCCAACAGCGATGAACCAGAGCGACTGAGTCATCAAACAATAAGCTGACATCATCCTACACATCATATGCACTTGCCACGTCAAGATCTAGGTCCATCCAACAGGGTTTGGAAAGAAGATCTAC
>JAPKLX010000282.1:135478-158904 GCA_026898415.1 Leonotis leonurus
TCTGCATATCGATCTGTTTAGTCACTGCCGAGCAATTTCTTGAATAGAATAGCTTGAGCTCTCTTATAAACTGTCAAGTAAAACTGAAAAGTTAGTATTTGGTGTATTCCCCCCCCCATACACCAAACCTTGCTCCTCCGGGACCAACATACTTATGCACGAAGTAAGGGTCGTGTCCCTTTACAATAGATTACCTCTACGTTACCACTAGAAAACTACTAGCTAGCAGGGTGATCTCCTTTCTCTCGATAAGATAGACTTGAATCGAGGTTGGGTTGATGTGATATAGAATCACAGCTTGTTTGAAGCTCTTAGTTTGGTTCAAAGATTGATGGAGAGTATGTTGTCAATGTAGCTCGCGTGTGTCTCACATATGTCTCCAGACCTTGATCTTCAAATATATAGGTATTGAATTTAAAATTCTAGCCGTTGTTGATTGGCGTGAGATTGATTGTAGATTGCCAATCACTGATATCCATCATATCTGTTCTTGCCTTGTAGAAATGTTGACTCAATCCTCTAAGTATGGAAAGCAGATCGCTAACGGTTACTTTCCTTCCTTGTGTCAATCGTGGATTCTCTTTTCAAACCCTATTGGATGGACTTCAATTTTGACGTGGCAAGAGGATATGATGTGCAGGATGATGTCATCTGGTGGTTTGATGACTCTATCGATCTGGTGCTTCGCTGTAGATATCGATCTGGTCAGTGATCTGGTTGCTGTCTGTTACAATAGATCGACTTCTTCTTGGCGTGAAATCTTGGCCTTCATCCTATACTATTTATAGAAATGATTTCTATAGGAATAGTTCCTTTACATGCTAAGTCATCTCCTAATCTGTTATCTATCAGAATTCACTTTATATTTAGTGATCTGTTAACACGTAGAACAGTTTAACTCTAAAAAGACTAAGGGTGTTTCGAGAGATCATCATCAAAACTAAAATACTTTAGGGTTCCCAACAGATGCAATAGAGTACAATTAATATATAGAATCACATAACCCCAAATCAGATTTTGCACTATAAATACCAAGTTCCTCAGCCTTCTAACAAATATTTTAGCAACAAACATATAGAAGTAAAAGCTAGGTAGTTCAGAGGAGAGGGAGAAGAAATTATGCCCAACTTCAAACAGACATAGGAACAATCCTAAGTAAACACACAAGCAGACCTCAAGAAGAACTAAGGAGAGGAAGCTCTGCCCAATTAAAGTATAGTATACCAAGTGTTCTTCAGGTTAAACAGAGACCTAAACTTTCATTTTGGTAGTGTATAAACCCCTCAGAACTTAGTTTCTAATTGTTGATATGTAGACTCAAATCAACTTCAGAACCTTAGAATATGCTTAGGTTAATTCAGATTTTGACATGCTCAGTTGTTCCTTGTCTGACTTAAGAGAACAAAACATATTCATCTCAGGAACATAGAAATCAGAATGTTTAAACATGCTCAGAACTCAGTTAAACCAAACTTTAATTTCAAAATAGCTCTAAGACACTTGTTTGAACTTAGCAAATTCTCAAGTTAACTTCCTGAAATCTAGCATCACGAATTCAGTCTTTAGCTATGTTCAAACACAAAAATCTGCTAGAGTAAGGAAAGAATTAAACTTTAAATTCAGAACACATTAACTCCATTTAGAACACATGTTCGTACACTGAAGTTCCTTTCTTCTACACATTAATGGGAGTCAAATACTTCCATCACATAGAAAACAAAACTTGTGCATCAATCACATATAGAACTCACCCCCAGAACATAACATACATCTCCCAGATTTATTGTTTAGAGTAAACTTAGAATAATATGCCATACACAAGCCATAACTCAACTCATTAATTTCAACACAAGACATGCTATTGAAATTTCAAGAAACACATACAAGGCTGGAACTTCAAGTACATACAACCCATAAACCTTAGCTAAATGTACAAAATGTCAAATAACTTGTAAGACAATATTCATTTACCCATAAAGGAATTATAGATTAAAGCTTTTACCTAAATTCCATCCACCAAACAGATAACATAGATGTGTGTGATTAAGGGAAATGAACAAAACTTATCTGTAGGATTCTGGTCCCAACCGACACCCAAACTACAGCCAAGTCCACGGTTCCGCACCCAACCAGACTCCACACCCTTAGACGGAAATAAAAAGGGACAACAATCAATTTCATATTATGATATTAAGACTTAAGGTTTTGATTAAAAAAAAAATCAGATTCTGAGGTGATAAAATATAGGTTTTAGTTCAAGAACTCCTAATAGAGATTGAACATGCAAGGGATTACAATACATATAAATCAAACCAAATAAGATGCAATACAAAGAGAAATGGGTACAAAGAGAGAACAAAGAAATTAAAGTGTGGGAAAAGAAGGCTGTGGGAGAAGGAAAATAAATTTACCTGAATGTGGAGCACGGCGACGGAAGGACTGGTGCAACGGCAAAATCCATTATTGGATGCTGCTCTCTGCCGCTGAAGAAGGAGTCGAGGCAGAGAAAGAGAGTGACGACGGGAAGGAGTCTAGCGCCGAGGAGTTATAGAGGGAGATCGCTGAGAGAGGTGGATGAAACAGTGAGCTCGCCGGAGCACCGATGAGAGGATCCCAAGAGAGAGAAAGATAGATGGTTGTATGTTATGTGGGAGAGAATTGAGAGAGAAGGAGATGGGGGTGGCGCTGCAGAAGTGAAGATGAGGGAAATGGGGGTTAGGTTTGAGTGTAAATGGATTATGGGCCGGGTAGAATTCGCAGGCCGGGTTACGGGTCAGGTCCGAGAAGTTGGGCCGAGTTATAACTAAAAGACTAGGCCGAAATAAATAACTTAAATGGGCCGATACTATAATTACTCCGATGGGCCAACACTTTTCTAGAATAAATGGGGTGTGATTTAATTCAAATGGGCTAATTAGAAACTCTATTGGATCAAGAGTTAATTTTTTTAGGCCATATCCAAGTATGGGATTATTAATATTAAAATTAAATAATTAATTTGTTAGACTAGATTTAATCATAATAGTTGATTAAATTATAACTATACCTAAGGTATATTAATTAAGGTTAATACTAACCTATAAGATTTAATTAGACATTACGATTCGAGAATCAAAGTATTCAATTAGAGTTTCTCTACGAATTATACCCAACAATATTTACTTGGGTAATAGAATGAAATTAGAATAATAAATCATAGACTTGATTTAAGAATTTAACGACACCTTTAGACTAAGATACTTGAATATTAGTCGAGTTAAGACCTAAGAATAATGTTCGAAATAATAAGATCTAGCAAGACATTATAAACTCTAAGTGTGTTTCTAAAGAACATCATCAAAACTAAAATATTGTGTGGTTCCCAACAATTTTTCCCTTTTTGATGATGTCGAGAGTGATCTGGTTTTAAACAACCAGACGGGTTAACATATTGTTATTAATCTTTATAACAATCAAATGGCAATAAATGATTTTGGACAATGAGACTTTGTCTTCAAAAAATCCACATGAATATATCTGGTAGCTCCTCCTTTCTTCATCTTTTCTCGTTGGGCATCAGAGACGAGCTGTATACTTTCATAGATTCCATCTCTCACTCTGGCGTAGTTAGGGTCATGGTTGTCAATTTTGTAACCTTTAATCTTAGCCAGTTGATTGATGTAATTCAGTATGTACGTTTTGTCGGGTATGCTGCTCCCTAGAATTATAGGACATACCATATATTCCTTTGCAGGTGCCTTCATTTGAATTTTAGCATTCGTGGCAGCCAGTCTGATTCTCTGTATCAGCTCTTTGTCTCCAAAATTATCCATGTATCTATTGAAGTCTTCATCTGGTGTGGACTCTGAGTAGATTGACTCTTTTAGGAAATATCTGTTCATTATAAAGCCTTGTTTTACCAGCTACCAATCCTTCTGGTCACCCTCTGGTACCCAAACATCGTCTGGTAAGATTTTTCTTTCGCTTCTTGTGCAGCTAACCTTTTCTCACGTTCTGCCTGATCTTCATAGAATTGTGCCCGAAAGATTAGGTCATAAGCTTGTTCTCTATTAACTCCAAACAGCAGCAGCTCTGCTATCTGGTCTCCTTCATCGTTAGGCTTCTTGCCTTTATCATGAACAGTAACAACTTCTTGCTGTTGTTGTTGACTCTGTTCTGGTTCAATGGTGGGATCTGCCCTTGGTGGGGTTGTGGGCCTCTCCCTCGTCTGTTGAACAGCAGCAACTCTGTTATCTGGTCTCCCTCATCGATAGGCTTCTTGCCTTTATCACGAGCAGCAGCAACTTGTTGTTGTTGTTGACTCTGTTCTGGTTCAATGGTGGGATCCGCCCTTGGTGGGGTTGTGGGCCTCTCCCTCGTCTGTTGAACTGGTCCAGATTGAGCTTCAGCTTTTGCTCCTTGGCCTGGTTGTTCTGGTTCTGTTACATCCTTTCCAGAACCCTTGCCATATCTATTTCCTCCCTTGTCAGCCTTAGATTTTTCCCCCTTTTCGACATCATCAAATATAGACTTGATGGGTGTACGAAGAGAATCTATTTCTGCCTTCATGGCCTCCATCTTCTCTTCTGTGTTTGTCTTGAAGCCTAGCAGAAAGGTCACGTTCTGATTAGTGGCATCCAGTTTACTCTCTAGACGGCTGTTCATTGTAGAAAGTGTGCCATCTTAAGTGTTCTGCAAATCTTCCATCTTCGTCAATCGTGTGTTCTGGTGCTCGAATTCTGTTGGATTGGGATAGAGCAGAGCATCCAGCACACTTATTTGATTTGCCTTCATGATTTCCATGAACTTCTCCTTCTCAAAGGCAGCAAGTTGGGCGTGGAGATCAATGGTAGTGTGTTGGTCCCGAAAGAGCAAGGTTTGGTGTATGGGGGGGGGGGGGGAATACACCAAATGCAAACTTTTCAGTTTACTTGACTATTTCAATCAGAGAGATGTGAGCTTTCTGAATTACAGATTGCTCTAGATGATGGAACAATATGATTTTCTAATCAATTAAGTTCTATCCAAGTAAGATCTCTCACGTGAGATATACAAGGCAGAAAGCAAGTGTGAACTTGATTTCAAATAATGTATTGTGTGCGGAATAATGGTGGACTTAGTCGGTGCTCTTGTTAAGAAAATCTTTTGAAAAACTTAATCGAGTATTTAGAAGATAGATTAAGAATGCAGATTTGAATGAGTATGATAGATGCAGAATAAAAACAACTGAATATAAAATGCAGAATTTAAATGGCACAGTTATTTTTACGTGGTTCGGGAAACCCCCTACGTCCACGGTCTAATCCAAACTGGATTAGATATCCACTACTAGGATACTCTTCTTATTTAACCTCGCTGAGAACGAGCCACAAGTTCCAAGTACAAACTAACTGAAACTTATGCACGAATAAGGGTCGTGTCCCTTTACAACTTACAGAAAACTACTGTAAGCAGGTTATCTTCACGTTAATCCACTAGAAAACTACTAGCTAGTAAAGATCTCCTTCTTCTCTCGATAAGACAGACTTGAATCGAGGTGTGATTGCGATCACGAACGGTTTGAAGCTTTTGTCTGATTTGGAGATAGAATGCTTGAGAATGTTTCTGCAGTATAGCGCTTGCGTATATTTTTCAGACTTTGAAACTTCAAATATATATAGGCTCTGAATTTGAAATTCTAGCCGTTTGTTGATTGGCGTGATTTGATTTGTGGATTGCCAATCAATCATAACTCTTCTTTCCTTGTAGAGTTGTTGATTGAATCTTCTATGATTGGTAAGCAGATCATCTGTGATTGCTTTCCTTCTCCATGTCAATCAGTGATTCTCCTTCCAATTCTCGATGGATGGTTTTTAACATTGACGTGGTAAGTAGATATGATGATTAGGGCAGTGACATCTGGTAGTTTTGATAGCTCTATCAATCTGTTACCACTTCTGTCTGGTTGGTTCAAATCTTTCTCTGGTTAGGACCTTCTGGTTATTCCCTTTCTGGTTTTAGTACCTTTTAAACAACTTTCTGTTAAAGTTGATTTGCTCCAACTTTTTGTTCGAGACTTTGCTGGTTCAACTATCTGGTTTAGCGTTCTGTCTGTGTCTTGCTGGCTTGAGATTCTCTGGTTTAGCCTTCTGCTTTGAGACTTGCTGGTTTAACTTTCTGTACAAGACATCTTCCATCTTTCTGGTTGAATATTTGCTGGATACTTTCTGGTTGAAGTGCTTTTCTGTTGATGTCTAGCTGTTGGAGTTTATAAACAGCTAGCTGTCCATCGATCTGCTATTGATCTTCTATCGATCTGTCCTCGTTAAGAATGCTTGCATATATAATATTATGCATATATATAATATGGTTTCGCATCATCAAAACATATAAATAATGATTTCCACAATCATCAAAAAGGTTCCCAACATAGTGGCTTCCTTCATCTCAGCTGTAATTGTAGTAGCTTGACTCTTCACTGCAGCATCAATAGCCTCTTTCTGCTTTGCCAGCATGTCAGTGACCAGAGTCTGAACAGCCTGAGTTTGCTTCTCCACGGTCTCTAGCCTTAGTGCTGTCTTTTCTTGAACTCCTTCAGCAGTTGTGCGATCGTCATCGATTTTCTTGTCAAGCTCCTTCTGTAGGGTTCTGAGCTTTCTGCACAGATCAAGGTCTATGGCATTGACATAGTCCTTTTGATGCTGATTAAATTCAGTGAGGATCTTTGTTGCTCTCTCTTGTAGGACGTTGCAGGTAGCATTCATGTGATCTTCAACTCGGAGTGTGATCAAGTTGTTGATCTGGTAGTTGTTGAAGGATTTGGTCTCCCGTTCCAAAATCTCTTCAGGATTGTAGAATGTGACATTCTTTTTCAGTTTATGAGCTACTCCAGGTGTGTACAGCTCATTGGTATGTTCTCCATCAATATGTTGACCAGCTGGTTCCTCATCTACTGGATCTAGATGAATAACTGGTGTCTTCTTTTGCCTTTTCTTGGGCTTTTCTGCTGTCTGGGTGGGTTGCTGAGTTGTTGCATCTTGCATCGGTGGAGGTTGATTTGGCTGGTTAGTGGGCTGCTCCATCTGGTCCCCTCTTGGACCTCCCATGTCCATATCCTGATCACCTCTTCATCTAATCCCTTCACACTGGAATAAAATTCCATTTTATCAGCATAAAATGGCTTGAGGTCTATTTTCAGCAATTTGGCCTCATGCTTCATCATTGCTAGAATGAGCTGGTGGTATTCTGACCGAACTTCACCAACAGTGCTTGCTTGCTGTAAGCTCAGCAAGGAGGCTTCCTCCTTCTTCAGCTCTTCCATCCATCTGGTCTGGAGCAGAGCTTCGAAAATGTAGTACTCGCTGTCCTTGACCAGCAAGTAGAGCTTGACTCTCTTGGCTGCTCCAAGACTCTCTGGAAGCATGTGAATACCTGGAAAGTCTTGAAGCACATAGTGATCTGCTTCGCTTTCCAGTAGGTTAATCACACCTTCTGCTTGCTTTTTCTTTTCTTCCTCCTCATCAATTGACTCATCTTCTTCCTCTTCTTCTTCACCGATCCTTTGCATTCTGTCAGGTGAGGGTGTTGTTTTGGCAGGGGAGAATTCCTTGTCCTGATTAGGGTTGAAACTGGATTTTGGTTCAACAAATCTTGGCTCCTCAGTTTGTGGAGGAATAGGGCTTTCTGGTTGTTGAGCCTCCTTAGCTTGTTGTGGATTGACTCGATCTGGTTGAGTCATTTCTGGTTCTGGTTGATGAGTGTCTGTGTCTTGTTGAACTTCTTCAGTGGGTGGTGGAGAGTCGTGTACTTTCCTCAATCTGCGCCTCTTCTGCTTCGGCTGGTGAGATGTGGAGGTGTCTGTATCAATGGAACTTGCCCTCTTGGCAGGTGGTTTACGTGTTGCCTTCTCCTTCTGCACCTTTTCCCTTGGTGCCTTTTCCTTCCGTTTCTCCACTTCTATGGTTGGTGGTATCCAGATTGGATTTGAACCACCCATCTCCAGTAGTGCAGCGTGGTGCACTTCATCTGTAACCTTGTTAAACAAGGCTGGGGTGAGTCCCAAAGACATCTCTATCTGGTGCTGGTCTTTAGGAATGGTAAATCGGGTGTTGAACTCTGTGGCATCCTCCCAGACTTGTTGCTTGAAGAACTTTTCTACCATGAAGCTAATTTTGGTAGAATGTCTCAAGTTCCTTCTCACTTCCACAGAGACACCATTCCCTCAGGTGTCCTTGGTATATTTCAAGAGCTTGGACTCCTTTGTCAATAGGTCAAACATGATTCTGCTCCAGTTAACTTTGAGGTTTAGGACAATAGCTGTGAGAATCCTAAACTTCTCAGGGGCAACTTGATCGTAGGATCCATTGTGGTTGAGAAAAATCCATTGCACGAACTCGAATACTAGCTTGTAGCCTGGTTGGAGTAGGGATCTCTGGAACATTCTTCCCGTGTAAGACATGGAAATCACTATAACCATCTCCACCGCTTCTTGGAGCTGATCATGGGTGATTTAATCGAGATTCATACCTTCATCCTTTAGACGGTATGCTTGATTGATCATGTAGGTAGTTTTGCTCGTCCTATCTCCAATGGGCATCAACACATTGGCCTCGTTGCCTTCCTTCTCATCTTTCCATGTCAAGTAGAATGTGGTTGCCTGTTTTGCCAAGTACATGTTGGGTTGGGAGGTGACAATATTATGAAATCCTTTGCAGCGCTTAACCATGGTGAAAATTTCTTCGAGTTTGCGAAAACCGTGAGTTTCAAAGACAGCAAACGGTTCAGGAGAAAGAAATTTATGAACCTCAGCGACGTGTTGCAAAAACAAGGAAGTTTGTGGTGCCATTTTTCAAAGGATTTTGGAGTTTTGAGACAACTTTTGTGAGAGAGATTTCTGGAAATGCTTAAGTGCTTAAGGATGAGTAGTGCTCAGTGTGATGAAAGTGTAAGGTGAACAATTTAATGCACGTACGACACATATATATAAGAAAACAATCAATGACTCAGATTAAAATGATAAGAATTTTAAGGTTGGATGAAAATCTCCCTTTTTTAGGTTTTCCCGCTTCAGCTTTTCATTTTGCCGCCTTGTGTTGCGTTCGATGCACGCGCTAGATCCTAGGGTTGTAGGATGGAGCGTGTAGATCCTAGGTGTGCTAATCATTACAATTATGAAAGATTTAGAAAATCTATGTCATAAAATAACTTTATAGACCATAGTTAGGGCGATAATTAGTGTCAGAGACGCTTCTAATTTCCAAGTTCTCCCTTGACTAAGTAATCGTTTATTGGAAAATTAATTTCCACGTGGCATGGCTGTATCTCGTCATATTCTCACATGTGGTATTAATAACAATCTAGTATCGTTTGATTTATGCTTCTATCTGGTAATGTCCTCTGCTATCACTTTGTAGCATCTGGTTTTCATTCTGCTTCCTGTCAATCTGGTTGACAATTTGGTTTTGCACTTTGCGTCATAATCTCAACAATGATACAGTAATCTGGTTATCATAGCTAGTGCTTCTGTTTTCATCGTTCTGCTACATGATTTGGTTTCGTCAATCGGTATTGACTCGATTCTTTCATCTTGGTTTAGTAATCCTAGCTTTCCACATAACATCTTGAATCTTTCTTCTGGTAAGGCTTTCGTCAAGATATCAGCACGTTGTACATCAGTGTGTATCTTCTCTATCTAGATGTGTTTCCTCTCCATATGATCTCGAATGAAGTGATGTCTCACATCAATTGTCCTAAACTTAAAATTTTAATTAGTACCCTCAAATTTTAATTAGTACTTAATTGCTAATTTGAGATTTAATGAGGCTTTGCATCCTTAAGAAATAAAAATAAGAAAATTTAAAACTAAGATATATAGTTGTAATTGGTGAAGATAAGTAACCTAAGTGTTATTTAAGCATGATTTAGAGGAAGTGTTAGCATATTATGGATAATCATAATATGATAAGATAAAATAAAATAAAGTAAGAAAAAAAGAAAAATCTAGAACATGGTAGAATTTGGATAATTATCAAGTTTAATTAATTCTAAATAAAATTAATTATCTATATATATAAGAAATCTAGTGTCACTATTCATGATAAACATCAAAATATTCATCTTCTCCTTCCTCAAATTTTCGAAAATCCTCCCTCCAACAACACCAAAAATTTTTCTTCTCCCAAGCACAATAGTATAATTCCAAGCCACCTCAACCATAAAGATTAGCAAATTGAAGGTAAATAATCCTTTTTCATCATACTTTGGTGTATTAAATTTTGGATAAATTATGATTAGAAGTATGATGAAGGAAGATTTGAGATTTGAGAATATTATTGAAGTTCTTGTTGTTTTTATGATTTAATTATGCATGAAGTGGAAGAATATGTAGAAATATGATGACTTAGATGAAGATATGGCCTTAGAGTTGAGTTTAAAAATTTATGTTAATACTATGTGAAGCTATGATTAAATTAAGATTTTATTCATGTAATTAAGCATGTTTAAACATAAGATTAGAAAGAAATTTGATCAAAAATCCAAGTATAAATTTTATATAATTTTTGAAAATTATGAAATGAAGAGCTAAGGGATTTTGATTTTATTTGTTTAAATTGATATCATATTTGAGTTTATTAGTATGAATAATTTCTAGAATAATTTATTTAGAATTTTTCAAGCAATAGAAATGAACTTTCAAAATTTAGTAGTTTATGGAGGTTCTAAGTATATATATATATATGTTGATGTTAATTAGATTGAGTGATGATGCATTAGAGTTTATTAAGCAATATTAAGCATGGTTAAATCAAGAGATTAAAGGTAGAACCATTCTTACCTTAAGATCTTTAATTTTCAAGAAGAAGGGCATGATTAAAAGTTTTATATAGAGATTTTATTTGTTTGATTTAATGTGATATTTGAGATAAAGAATGAATATAATGGCTAATGTGAATTTATTGGATTTTATTAGCCAAGTATGTAAGAGTTAGAATTTGTTAGTTTAGTATGTAAAGAAGTGATTAATATAATGTTAAGATAGAAGGATGCAAAAGCCGAAGAAATTATAGTTATAATAGTTGGTAATCAAGTAAATTACAAGAAGAAGAATGAGATTATGAATTGATGATTCCATAGAAAAGAGTATGATTTCTTATTCTCAAATGTTTTACTAATGTAAGGTTTTGCTGAGAAAGGAAAAGAAGAAAAGAAAGAAGGAGAAGAAGCCTTGGACTAAATAGATGAAACCGTCCAGGTGGGCTTTCTAACTAAAGAATGCACGTGCTAAAGAATTATTTATGTTTTGATATGTTTATTATGTATTAGATGTTGACTTGCCTGTTTTTGAGCATGTTGCATGTACTTATCTACGACAGAATTACGATATCGGCCCTAAGTAGATATGGTATTACAGATTTGAGATAAATGTCTGCAGACACATGACATGCATATTCAGTTTTTATTGTTTTCAGAAAGAAAAGATATATGTTTTAAGAAGCGTATGCAGGTTATTTCTTAAAAACCCTGTATATGCTAAAGTTGGCAAGTCAATCATATAGCTCTAAGAGCAAGTTTTAAATGTTTTTGGAATGTGTCCACTGAGTGCTTTATATACTCATGCCCTGCATGTGTTTCTAAACGTGCAGGTTGAGCTGGGAGATGGCAAATGGAGCTGAACACTGTAGTTTATTTTGACATGTAAATTATTGAGTGGGTTATGGTCATTTTTTTAACCTTTGATGAAACATACTTTGTAAGCCCTGAGTTATATGTCTTCATACATGTAACTCATCCACTCTTCCTGCTGCAGAACTCAGTTCCTTTACGTTGATAATTTGTATGTTGATGCCATTATGTTTGGTTAGCTTATGAAATCCATGTTGATATTTTCCTTTGTGAATCATCGTGTTCAACCCTTTTTCCTTATTGTTTGAGTTTTACCTTTGGTGAATTGAAGCCCGAGTTCATAAATTGTACGAGTTTTTGTTTTCGCTAGAAACAGGGCAGCAGGTTGAAACCCCTTTTCCGTGCGTCTCATCTGTCCGAATTCATGTAAAATGGGTACCATTTTAAAGATCTTTTCAATACCTTTCTATCGGTTCTTTCGGATCTCAATTCGGAGTCCGGAGATTCATTGAAGGATTTTCCAAGATTGCGAGGCCAATGACGCAACTGTTACGAAAAGGAAAGAAGTTTCAATGGACTTCGGAATGTGAAATTAGTTTCCAAACACTCAAGGATAAGCTAACATCTGCCCGGTGTTAACAGTACTTGATCCAGATAAAGAGTATACCTTGTATACTGATGCATCGAATAATGGAATTGGCGGTGTCCTGATGCAAGATGGAAAAGTCATTGCATATGTTTCACTGCAGTTAAGACCCCATGAGCCTAACTATCCCACCCATGATATGGAGTTAGTTGCAGTGGTGCACGCAGTGAAGATCTGGAGACACTATCTATATGGGTCCAAGTGCGAGATCTATATGGATCATAAAAGTCTAAAGTACTTCTTCGAACAGAAAGATCTAAACATGCGACAACAAAGATGGCTAAAACTGGTCAAGAACTATGATTGCGAGATTAAGTATCAGAACAGTGGTGCTGGATAGAGGAGATCAATGGGAGCAAGCTTTGCTGTTAGTCAAATTTGCTTACAATAATAATTATCAAGCAACGATTAATATGACACCGTATGAAGATTTATACGGGAAAAAGGTGTAGATCATCCCTCTACTGGGATGAAGTTGGGGAAAGAAAAGTTTTGGGTCCCGAAGCAGTAGAAGAAATGGTATATATAATGTGCCAAATTAGAAATAGAATGCGAGAAGCTCAAGATAGACAAAAACCCTATTCAGATAATTGTCGATCTGAATTGAATTTTGAACTGGGAGATAAAGTTTTCTTGAAAGTCTCGTCGACAAAAAGAGTTCATCGTTCTAGGATAAAAGGAAAGCTGAAGCCGAGATTTATTGTACCCTATAAGATTTTAGAGAAAGTGGGACCAGTTGATTACCGACTAGCTTTACTGCCTAACCTCGGAAATATTTACGATGTGTTCTACGTATCTCAATTACGAAAATATGTTTATATGATAGTTAGTATCGTGATTAAGGCGATGAACTTCGCAGGAGCAGTTATCAAGAGACGATCAGAGTGCACAGCGGAAGTATGGTGGGTCCATAACCCACAGGTCCAGGATCGGAACCTCGCGACCTATGAAATTACTACGTCAAGATAGTAATTACCCTTCTCATGAGGATGAGTTCAAAGAAGAGAAAGACGAACTTTAGAAAACGCGGTAGAAGCGTAACCAAATTATAGTATAGCGTCTCAGCCATTGAGCATCGACAAGGTTCAAAAAATTATTCGAAACTTAAAAGATGTAGTCGAGATAATGATATCATATTGGAATGAACGATAGAATTGTGAAAGCTAGCCGTCGCTAGTAGTGATGACACCAATATAGTGTAGCAAATAGTATGGGCACGATCTAGAAAGTGTGCTCTTGATTAAGAATAGACTTTGAGTTTTATTCGAGTATGAAAGAAAGATATTGTAGAGAATGAAAAAGAAAATTTAATGGGAGGAAAGGAAAGGATGAAGTATTTTGAGATATTATGAACCCCTAAATTTCGAGGACGGAATTTTTCGAAGGGGGGAAGAAATGTAACACCCGGAAATTTTAAATCCTTAATTAAGGGATTTAGAAGCCTTAATTAGAAATTAAGGAAGCATTAATCAGGACATTAGAGGCATTGCATCCCTTAAAATTATAAAGAAATGTAAAGTGAATTAGAAAGAATAATCTTCGGTTAATTATTAACCGAAAGAAAGAAAATTTTGAGAAATGTAGACTATGTTTAGAAATGGATTTCATGAAATTAGAAAAGAAGATATATGTGATATTATGTGTTAAAAGAAGAATTTCTTTTAAACATAAAGATTTTTGAGAAAACGTTTTTATTGAAATTTATATGGAATTAATTTCCAAAAATAAGAGAATGAGGTATTAAACTTATTATGTGACCTCCAAAGTATTTATATGGATGATATTGAGTGATAAGAAAATTTAGAAATAATTTTGGAGGTTTGAGAATAATGTCTCCGGAAAAACGTTTTTATTAAAGATTTAATGAGATTTATTTATAAAAAGGAAAAGAAAGGGTATTTAAATTATTTATAGCTTTCAATAATTTTATTTTAATGATATTTGATGATGATTTAGAAAGTGATTTTTGAAGGATTTAAGAAAAAAATGGAATATTATTCCATTATTCGCGTAAAATGGAATTTAATCTATATTTTTATAAAGGTTGTCCCGAATATACATTTTATTGTTTTGGGACTTTATATTGATGAGAATGATGAGTTTAAGATGTTAAGAAAATAATATTCAATATTGGAATTTTTGGGAAATTTTTATGGATTTTTCTAGAATATTTGAGCAAAATAAGTGAAAATATATTATTATTTCCATTATTTTATTAATTACGAAAATTAGATGATAAATATGGAGAGAACCTTTTTATAGAAGTATCTAGAAAATGATATGTGGCATTCTTATATTTTTTAAAAAATAAAAGAAAATTTAATTAATAATGGGAAATTACTAAAATGCCCTTAATGAGATTTTTATTTAAATACACTTAAGGAGAGACTACTATTCATCGTCTCCCACCTTATTTTTCTCCTCCATGATCGACCACCCGTCTTTGGATACATATGTTTCAATTTTCTTCATTTATTTTCAAGTTTTAAGTAAGAAATTAATGGGAAATCATTCCAAAACTTGGAATTCAAGGTAAATACACCTATCTATCCTATTTTCATGTTTTAATTTTCAAGAATTTAATCTTTTATTATCCTACAGATTTCGAAAATTTTGAGATGAATAAGCATGATTAAAATTGTTTAATTATTGTTACAATTATCATTAAATCTATGCAAATAATGGTTAAATACCAAAGGTAACATCTAATTTGCATAGATTGATAAGATCATAATTGAACTAAGAACCCTAATTTTTGGGGCTTCATTGATGTGTATTGATTTGTTTAAATTGAGTTTAGAATTATGAAATTAGATAGAAATAAACATGATTTGAATAGAAATTTTGAATCAAATAGGGATCAAATTGAAGATATAAATATTCTTTTATTTTCGAAAATTATGAGGTTATTAGATCTTATAGTTTTTGATTTTAGTTGATCTAATTGATATGATTATTGAGATCTAGGGCATGGATAATGCCTAAGATGAATTTATTGGATTTAATTGATCTTGTTTGATAAGAAATGGAAATTAGTAAGTTTGATTGAATGTGAAAGATTTATATGTTTGAATGAATAAGGGCTATAGTTGATGATGGATTTATGATCCTTGAAGAAAATGATGTGTAAGAATAAATTGGTCGGAATTAATTTGCTTATTTGATCATAGAAATTGAATAATTTCGATTAATGGAGATGAAGGGGATATGATGATTTAAGGTTTAATAGACTAGTTTGATTATGTTTTGGATCCCTAACTATATTTTAAGACATATGGTGAGGATTTGGAAGAGTTGAGATTTAGTTGAATTGATTTGGTTAGTTTTCCCATATTTTCGATAAACTAACCTAAGTGAGAAATAAGAATGATAATAGATATTGAAGAAGTAGTCCAAGAAATGTGTTAGTAAGCTTATATTAAGCTTGTGACTAAGATTGACATAATTATTTGCCTTAGAGGAAAAGTTGATAAATATGAAATTTACTTGGAATTTCCTAAGATGGAAATGCTAAGAATATGATTATTAAAGGGATGCAATAGCCGGAAATAAGCCCTAGAATTCCTAAGTTAAAAGAAGTTTAATATTGAGATTTAAGTATGAGAACATATATTTAGAAGTTGAGAAGCTAATTAGATTTGAATCATTATAGAAAAAAAAGGTCAGATGAGACCGAGAAGGAAATAAGAGCAGAAGGAAAAGAGGATCTAGAAGACGAGGATAGGTGGTGACTATGAGCAAATTAGTTCCTTAGCTCTAAGGAACATCCAGGTGGGCTTTCTAACTAAAGAATGCACGTGCTAAAGAAGTATTTATGTTTTAATATGTTTATTATGTTTAAAGAAGTTTGACTTGCCTATTTTTGAGCATGTTGCATGTACCTATGTACGCCAGAATTACGATATCGGCCCTATGCCGGACGAGCTGCCGGTAAGGGTTTGTGTACACATTAGACCGTGAGCCGGTGAGCGGACTGGCCGGTCAGAGTGTTTGAGAGGGAGGCCTACCTCTCAACACAAGAAGTAGATATGGTATCACAGATTTAAGATATTTGTCTGCAGACATAGATCATGCATATTCAGTTTTTATTGTTGTCAGAAAGAAAAGAGATATGTTTTAAGAAGTGTATGCAGGTTCTTTCTTAAAAACCCTGTATATGCTAAAGTTGGCAAGTCAACAGTATAGCTCTAAGAGCAAGTTTTCAATGTTTTTGGCATGTGTCCACTGAGTGCTTTATGTACTCACGCCCTGCATGTATTTCTAAACATGCAGGTTGAGCTGGGAGATGGTGATGGAGCTGAGCACTGTAGTTATTTTGACATAAATTATTGAGTAGGTTATGGACACTTGTTAACCTTGTTGAAGTATACTTTGTAAGCCCGAGTTATATGTCTTCATACATATAACTCATCCATTCTTCCTGTTGCAGAACTCATTTCCTTTATGTTGTTAAAGTTGTATGTTGATGCCCTTATGTTTGGTTAGTTTATGAAATCCATGTTGATAATTTCTTTGTGAATCACCATGTTCAACCCTTTTTCATGGTTGTTTGAGTTTTACCTTTGGTAATTTGAAACTTGAGTTCACAAATTGTACAAATTTTGTTTTCGCTAGAAACAGGGCAGCAGGTTGAAACCCCTTTTTCGTATGTCTCATTTGTCCGAAATCAGATAAAATAGGTACCATTTTAAAGATCTTTTCAATACCTTTCTAATGGTTCTTTCAGATCTCAATTCGGAGTCCAGATGAATAAGTTATGAGCTTTTGAAGTTGAAGTGTCAAGTCTGCCCTGAAATTCCTGCGAAAACTTTGATTCATTTATCCTTGAGATCCATTTTCATTTCCGAGTTTTTCTTAAGTTACCCAAGTCATAGTCTAATTACTTAACTAAGAAAGGGTTAAGAAATTGGGCTGTGACAATTCTGCTCCAGTTAACTAGCAGATTTAGTACAACAGCAGCAAGGATTTTGAACTTTTCGGGAGTGACTTGGTCGTAGGATCCATTATGATTCATGAAGATTCTCTGAATGAATTCAAATAGAATCTTTAATTCTGGCGCAAGTAGTCCCCTGTTGAACATTCTATTTGTGTAATGGATATGCACTACCATCACCATTTCGATTACTTCTTGTAGTTGTTCGTCCGTGATATCTCCAAGGCCAAGACCTTCATCTTTCAATTTGTAGACTTCATCTATGATGTTCAGCACGTTATATGTTGTATTGCTGATGGTGTTGCCCTTGCTGACTCGGATAGTGGCTTCGTTCCCACCTTTCTCTCCTTGCCACGAGAGATAGAAAGCTGCTACTTCTTTGGGCAAGAAGTGGAGAGGGTGTGTGGTAATGATATTGTGAAATCCTACAGCAAAGGCAAAACAATATTGATGAGCACTATCCTTCCATCAATGAAGTATGAGTGCTCAGTAGCAGTTTACAGAATAATGAGTTTCATAGTTCAAAAAGTTGTCCTTGAATACATGCTTATGAACAAATTTGAATTTTCAAGTCATGGCAGTTCACATGGGAAAGTTAAGAAGGATATAAAGCCTTTAAATATACATAACGAACAGAAACCTTTGCAGTGCTTAACAAGGGCGAAGGCCTTGTTGAGTTTGTGAAAACCATAGGTGTAAAGAACAGCATATAGATCTTGATGGATGTATGGGTTCAGAAATTTCACTTGTTTAAGAAACAAAGATGATTTTGGAGCTATTGTGATAGATAGGTTTTTGAATATTTTGAAAGAGTTTTGGAATGGAGAAAAATCTGCTAAGTGTTTGTCGAAGATAAAGAATGTAGGTGATAGTCGAACCGCCTTATCAAATATATATAGATAAGTGATAAACAAGGTAATAATTTAATTGATATTCTTCCCTTTTTCAGGTTTTCCCGCCTTTCTGAGTTATAGACTTATGGTCTATTATCTCCTCTTTTCTGCGTTTGATACACGCGCTTGATCCTATGGTTGTAGTGTGGCGCGTGTTTGTTTTAGCAGTCAATTTTCTTCCTTTTTCTTGGTTTGGTAAAAATCTCCTCGATCACGTTTCCCAAACACTGTACTTAATCATCAAAAATAAAAGATTTGGTATATTATGTCAGAATTTAGATATATGGACTATGATTGAAGTTGATATAATCTCCGTATCTTGTTGACTTTCCACCTTGACCAAGTAATTGGAAGACTGATTAATATCCACGTGGCTGCTAGTTATCTGGTTCAGATCAATCTCCTAATTAACGAGCTGTTGTCAATACTATCGATCTGTTTATGCCACTTTCAAATTTGGACATCAATCTTGTGTGATGACCTTTTAATGATTCCCGGTTGAGATTTAATTGATCTGTTTGACCATTCACTTGTACTTAGATGATTTGGTGTCAATTACCAGTTGGAATTTTACATGATCTGTTCTTTATCAATCTGGACTATATCAATCTTGTTCTAATTCCCTGTTGGAATAATTTTCGTGATCTGTTCTAAAACTATCTGGTCCTCTCTTCCAGATTTAACAATCCTAATTTCCCACAAAGCATCTTAAATCTTTCTTCTGGTAATTGTTTTGGTGAGAATATCTGCTCTCTGTATCTCAGTGTGTATCTTCTCGATCTGTACATGTTTTCTTTCAACATGATCCCTTATAAAGTGATGTCTCACATCTACATGTTTGCATCTGGTATGCAAAACAGGATTCTGAGTGATAGCTATAGCACTAGAGCTATCACAGAAAATGGGTATCTCCTTGACATCGATCTCGTAGTCCTTGAGTTGTTGTTTTAACCAGAGTATTTGTGCACAATAACTTCCAGCTGCTATATATTCAGCCTCTGTTGTTGATGTGGCAACAGATGTCTGCTTATTTGAGAACCACGAGATTAGTTTATTTCCTAAAAACTGACATGTGCCAGATGTTGACTTTCTGTCTAACTTGCATCCAGCATAATCTGAGTCTGTATATCCAGTTAGCTCAAAGTTATCTTCACAAGGATACCATAATCCAAAGTGAGTTGTTCCCTTAAGATATCTTAATATCTTCTTAGCTGCTTCCATGTGAGACTCTTTGGGGTTTGCTTGATATCTTGCACATACTCCTACTGCAAATGTGATGTCAGGTCGACTGACAGTTAGGTAGAGTAGTGATCCTATGATCCCTCTGTATTGAGTGATATTTGCTGGTTTTCCCTCTGGATCAGGATCAATTTTCCCGTTGGTCTGCATTGGGATTTTAACAGGTTTACTGTCTTTGATCCCAAATTTAGTTAGCAGATCGTGAATATACTTTGCTTGATTAATAAAGATGCCATCTGGTAACTACTTGACCTGCAAACCTAGAAAGAAACTCATTTCGCCCATCATGGACATTTGATACTTATTTTTCATAAGTTCAGCAAATTTATCACACAAATAAGTAGATTGTGATCCAAATATGATATCATCTACATAGATCTGTTCTACAGGTGCAAATGTTTCATCAAAATCAATGCCTTCTTGTTGATTATAGCCTTTAGCTACTAATCTGGCTTTGTTTCTGACTACTCCACCATTCTCATCTCGTTTATTTTTGAACACCCATTTTACACCAATAACTCCTTGGTGTTTGGGTCTGTCCACGAGATACCAGACCTCATTTCTTTTAAACTCATTAAGTTCTTCTTGCATTGCAGTTATCCAATCTGCATCTTGTAATGCTTCATGAGCATCAGATGGTTCAATGCGAGAGAGATAGCAGCTTAACAAGGCACTTTCATCATGCATTCTTCTTGTTTTAACACGATCTGATGGGTTCCCAACAATCTGTTCTGGTGGATGATCTTGTATCCATCTCCTTCATCAGATATCTCAGGATCAGGTTGATCTATTGGTTCCTCAAATTCAGAGTGTGTTATCGGTGGAGCTTGAAATTGATTCTCATTTGTTCCAGCCTCTGAATTTAAATTTTCAGATTGATCATCATCTGCAATGACTGTTTCATTGCTTTCAGTTGGTGATCTGTTTTCATCCAGATCACGTTGTGTTGTTCCCCCTTGCTGTATGATTTCTTCAGCAATTGGTGGAGTATTGATCTCTTCATTATCACTTTTTGAATTCCAGATAAGAATATCTTTTAGTAACATTTCATTCATCTTTCTTGTTGTCATCTGTTTTTATGTCTGTTTATCATTTGGTGACCTGTACTCAATAATAGACTCATCAAAGACAACATGAGGTGTTACCTCCACAATATGAGAATTTTTATTGTAGACTCGATATGCTTTACTGACATCAGAATATCCTAAGAATATTCCAGGATCAGTTTTGCTATCAAAAGTCCTCAATTGAGATTTTCCATTATTGTGTATGTAACACAAACATCTAAAGGTACGAAAGTAAGAAATCTTAGGCTTTCTGTTGTTCCAGATCTCATATGGTGTCTTCCCATGTCGGAGTGTAATTGATGATCTGTTCTGAGTATAACAGGCTGTGTAGATAGCTTCTGCCCAGAATTTCTTGGGTAGATTGGTAGCATTTAGCATAGTACGAGCTGCTTCTTTAAGTGATCTGTTTCGCATTTCAACAAATCCATTTTGTTGAGGTGTCCTAGCAGCTGAAGTTTGATGAGTGATTCCCATCTTATTGCAGTATGCTTCAATCTTTTGGTTGATAAATTCTGTTCCTCGATCTGTTCTGATAGTGGCTATATTCACCTCTTTCTGTTTGGTGATCTTGTGTAGAAAATTAGGTAGTTCGGCTAGTGTCTCTTTCTTCTTTAACAGAAAGATGACTCAGGTGAACCTTGAGTAGTCATCTATGATTACTAAGGTGTATTTTCTCCCATTTATGCTTAGTGGTTTAACTGGCCCAAAAAGATCCAGATGCAAAAGCTCCAGTATTCTTGATGTTGAGTGAGCTGTTTTGCTTGTAAAGGATGATCAGGTTTGCTTTCCAGCTTGACAAGCATCACATATATGGTCTTTATCATATACTTGATATGGTAGACCTTCCACTAATTTTTCTTTGGCAATCTTGTTGATTGACTTGAAATTTAGATGGCTTAATCTCTTGTGCCATAACCAGCTTGTTTCTGATACAGTTTTAGTGACTAAGCAGGTCTCGATCTGGTTTGTCCACTGGACAATATATTGCCTATCCTGCAATTTTCCGGTAAGGAGTATCTCATCTCCTTCCTTATTCTTCACAAAACAGTTGTTAGTATCAAAGACGATCTGATTACCGTTCACACATAATTGACTTACTGAAAACAGATTGTGACTAAGACCCTCAACATACGATACATTTGAGATGGTGGTCTTGCCAACTTTTATATTTCCATATCCTCTGGTGTATCCTTTTGAGTTACATCCAAAGGTGACCTGTGGTCCTAGTTTTTCAATGTAATCTAATAGTAGATTCTTGTCACATGTCATGTGCTTCGAACATCCACTATCTATTATCCAGATTATTCCTCTCGCTATCTTGTTTCTTCTTGCAGTCTTCTGGTCCTGCAATTAATTAAGCTTAGCTACCCTTCAACGTTTGGGTGCTTGGTTATTATCAAATGTTCCCTTTCGAATCCAGAACATTTTTGGGTTAGGAACATAAATATAGCAAGTAATGAGGTTCCCATCATTATCAACTTTAGATAGGGAATGGAGTACAGTTGGATGATGTCTCTCTATTCCATCATTCTTCAATCCCTTCTTAACGGGTAATGTCCTGTTGACATTCTTGTTGGGTAATGTCCAGTTGATATTCTTTTTATGAACATGATCTGTTTCTGTGTAATGGGCTGGTTGTCCCCTTGTTTGATGGTATTGTCTGTACCCAGTTTGTTTTACCTTTATCTTCTGGGGATGATCTTTCTTGTTCCTCTGATCTGGTATTTCCTTTCTTTCTGGTACAAAGCTTATTGTTCCTGAAGATTTTTCTGAGTGACCTGGATATCCTAATCCAGATGTGCCCTTTTGCTGCAGATTGATTAGCAGTTTAGCACGTTCATCACTTTTGTAGATTATTTCTTTGTCTTTCTTTATCTTTACTTCAGCTACGTTGTTTCTGTTGATGAGATCTTTAACCTTTGAGTTTAGAGAGTGAATCTCTCTATCTTTTCCCTTGATCTGTTCTTCCAGATCAGTTACTTGGGCAACGAATTGGGTGTTAGCTGTGCTCAATTTCTGTTCAAATTTCTTCAGCCTATCATTTTCTTCTACAACTTCTCTAAACAGTCTTTTGATGCTCGAATAGCTCTTGAACATCTCATTCACTTCTTCCCATGAGTATTCAGATTGATCTTCTATTTCCTGTTCCAGATCATTATCATTTGAGGAGTTGGAATTGCAAGAATTTACCCCGACTTCATCCAGACCGTTGTCTTGTCCCACATAACATTCATCGCAGCTTTCTTCATCATTAGCATAGAATGCTTCATCATTCTCTGATGAGCTATCTGAAAAATGACTCGAGCTGCTTGATTATTGTTCAGCTAGCATGGCTTTGCGTTCATATTTGAGTTTTCGATCTCTTTTTGCTCTCAACTCTTCTCTTTGGCTTTTGGATAGGTCAGGACAATCTGTTTTGAAGTGACCTGTTCTACCACAACCAAAGCAGGTATAATCTGTTGAGTTAGATGTTTTTGATGATTTACCTGTCTGTTGTTTTGACTCATCCTTGCTATCAGATCGATCATTGTCACGTTTCTTGTAGAATTTGTTTTTGTTGACTTTGTAGAAGCGTCTGAATTTCTTCGATCTGACCTCCATTTTTTCCATACCTTTAGCAATCATTGCAAACTCTTTTAACAGTTTGTCATAACTCTTCTCTTCATCTGGTGCAGATGATTCAGAAGGTTCATCTGTTTTGCTCTTCGCTTTGAAGGCAACTTCTTTTTCTTTCTTTGAACCATTTTCTGCCTTTTTGGACAGATGATCTGGTCCATGAATTCTTTGTATATCACATTCATGGCCTTCAAGATGATCAAATAAAGCTTCTGTAGAGAGTTCATTGAAGTTTGTACGAAGTGGTTGCATTGCAACATATATCTCCCAGCTAAGTGGAAGTGCTTTGAGTATATTTGTTCTTATTGAACGCTGATATCTCAAGGAGGATTCCAGTGAATCTCATTTTTATTTGCTCAATGGTCTCGCCTGGTTTCATTTTGAATTCATCGTATTTATTATAGGTGTTGGATCGGGAGCGCCCATCAGAATTGACGTACTGGCCCCACACA
>JAPKLX010000282.1:159304-195857 GCA_026898415.1 Leonotis leonurus
CGGAGGACCCCCCCTCCGGGAGGTGCTGGAGTTCACTTCCCAACAATAGGCAAGTGACAGCTTGTTCTCAATCATGATTTCTGATCCTAGACACAAGTCTCTTAAAGCTTCCCACATCTCTTTGGCAGTATCCAGATCTTGGATTTTGGCCAGATGCACGCCATTGACTGTGCTAGATATGATCCCTTTGGCAAAGTTATCCAGATTGGCTTCCCATCGTTCCTCCGAAGTGTATTTTCTTGGATCTTTAGGAACTATCTGTGTAGTTACTCCAGTTGAAGTAGTTACCGTCTTTTCTTCAGTGATCTCTAGTGGACCTTCTTCAATTACTTTCCACATCAGATAGTGATGGGCTTTGAGTGCTATTTTGATTATGAAACTCCATTCTCTATATCCTTGGATGGAGAATTCTTCACAAACCCTAACAACAGATGATTCCATGGAAGATAGTATGCACGTGAATGAAAGATAGGTTTTCCTAGATCTATTCAAGTTGACCACGCAGGTATTATCCCTGTGAAACAGAAACAATGGTCGTTTGAACCACTGCTCTGATACCACTTGTTGGTCCCGAAAGAGCAAGGTTTGGTGTATGGGGGGGAATACACCAAACACAAACTTTTCAGTTTACTTGGTAATTAATTAGAGAGTTCAAGCTATTCTTAAACAAAAATAGCTCGGCAGATGACTGACCAGATTGATCAACAGATCGATACCAGATCAGTCCAGACAGATTGCTCTCTAGTGTAGATGCTTAGACAATAATAAGAGTGATCTTGTTATTTTCTAAGTATTGTGTGTGCGGAAATGTGGTGGATTTAGTGAGTACTCTTATACAGAAAACCTTAAAGATTAACCAGATCGTTAGAAGCAGATTGTTTGAGATACTCTCTATATGGAAGTGCAGAGAGTTAGCGATAATAAGCCACTGAAACTAAATATGCAGAAAGATAAATAACACAGTTGTTTAACGTGGTTCGGGAAAACCCTACGTCCACGATCTGATCAAAACTAGACCAGATTATCCACTACTAGGATACTCTTCTTCTTTATACTCGTGGAGAACGAGTCACAAGTACCAATCAAAGCTAGAAGGATACTTATGCACGAAGTAAGGGTCGTGTCCCTTTACAACAGATTACCTCTACGTTACCACTAGAAAACTACTAGCTAGCAGGGTGATCTTCTTTCTCTCGATAAGACAGACTTGAATTGAGGTTGGGTTGGTGTGATGTAGAATCACAGGTAGTTTGAAGCTCTTAGTCTGGTTCAGAGATTGTCTTAGCGTGTAATTGTTTGATGTAGCGCGCGTGCATCTCTCCAGACCTTGATCTTTCAAATATATAGGCTTTGAATTTTAAATTCTAGCCGTTGTTGATTGGCGTGGGATTGATTGTAGATTTCCAATCAATGATATCCATCATATCTGTTCTTGCCTTGTAGAACCATTGACTCAATTCTCTAAGTATGGAAAGCAGATCGCTAACGGTTACTTTCCTTTCTTGTGTCAATCAAAGATTCTTCTTCCAAACCCTATTGGATGGACTTCAAATATGTGATCCAAATATGATATCATCAACGTATATCTGGACTAAAAGGATATGTTCTTGGACTTTGATTATGAACAATGTCTTGTCAACAGAACCTCTTTTGAATCCTGACTCCAGTAAGAACGTTGATAGCGTTTCATACCATGCTATGGGTGCTTGTTTCAAACCATAGATAACTTTAGCTAATCTGTACACTTTCTCGTATGGGTTTCCTTCTTCAAAACCAGATGGTTGTTCAACATATACTTCTTCTTCAAGTATACCATTCAAAAATGCACTCTTGACATCCATCTGGTATACCTTGAATTTCTTGTATGCTGCATATGCTAGAAACAGTCTGATTGCTTCCAATCTGGCAACTGGTGTGAATGTTTCATCGAAATCAATGCTTTCTTGTTGACTGTATCCTTTTGCAACTAATCTGGCTTTATTTTTGTCAACTTCACCATTCTCATCTCATTTGTTCTTGAATACTCATTTGACACCTATCACTCCCTGGTGTCTTGGTCTGTCTACAAGGTACCAAACTTGGTTTCTTTTAAACTCATTGAGTTCTTCTTGCATAGTAATAACCCAGTTTGTATCTTGTAGTGCTTCATATGCATCAGATGGTTCAACATGAGATAGATAACAACTTAGTAATGCGCTTTCTCCATGCATTCTTCTGGTCTTCACACGATCTGATGGGTTCCCAACAATCTGTTCTGGAGGATGATGTTCTTGTATCCATCTCCTTCTGCTGGACATCTCTTCTTCAGATATCTCAGGCTTAGGTTCTTCTATTGGGTCCTCAAATTTAGGATGTGATACGATTCTCGATGGTATGGAGAATCACACACGCAAACGGAAGATTGAAAATAGTACTTGAATCGATGGAATATCCCAAAACCTCTGAATCTATGGGCCACCCCTCTTGCATCAAACCTGCACTAATTCCAACACCAGAAGCATCACATTCAATCTCAAATGACTTAGAAAAGTTAGGAAGGGATAGTATCGGGGCGTGGGTGGGTCAGTTTGTGCTTCAAAAGTTGAAACGCTTCTTCTTGGGCCTTCCCCCACTTGAACTCTTCATTCTTTTTTATGACTTCCGTTAAAGGTGCTGCAATACTGCTAAAATGTTGCACAAATCGCTTGTAGAAGCTGGCCAGTCCGTGGAAACTTCTAACTTCTCCAACAATCTTCGGGCTTGGCCACTCCTCGATAGCTCGTATCTTCTCATCATCAACCTGGACACCCTATGCACCAACAATGAAACCAAGAAACACGAGTTTGTCCGTACAGAATACACACTTCTGAAGGTTAGCAAACAGCCGTTCCTTACAAAGCGCATCTAAAATAGCTCGCAAATGCTCAACATGATCATCATGACTCTTGCTATACACTAGGATATCATCAAAATACACAACTACGAATCTTCCAATGAAAGTAAGCAAAACATGATTCATAAGACGCATAAACGTACTAGGTGCATTAGTCAAATCAAAGGGCATAAATAACCACTCATACAAACCAAGTTTTGTTTTAAAAGAAGTTTTCCACTTATTGCCTTCCTTAATCCTAATCTAATGGTATCCACTTCTCAAATCTATCTTAGAAAATACGCAAGAACCATGCAATTCATCTAACATGTCATCTAAGCGATGAATAGGATGTCGATACTTTACAGTGATGTTATTGATGGCTCAGCAATCACATCACATCCTCCAAGTCGAATCCTTCTTAGGCACAAGTACAACAGGTACTGCACAAGGACTTAAACTTTCCCTCACGTGCCCTTTGGCCAGCAACTCGCCAATTTTCCTCTCCAACTCATTCGTTTCCTCCGGATTGGTTATGTATGTTGGTCTATTCAGAAGTGTTGCTCCGGGCACAAAATCAATCTGATGTTCAATTCCTCGAATTGGTGGTAAACTAGGGGGTGTATCCGCGGGGAAAACATCATCAAATTCCTGCAAAATAGAACGAATAGCAGCACGGTTAGTGATTTATGCTCGTTCACTGCCCATTTCCAGTCACTATTCATTGCAAGATAGGATTTCTGAATAAGTCCATTCTCCTTCTTCTCCACAATTTGCCCCTTACTGAACTTCACCTTCTTCGTCTCCTTGGCCATCTGCACTTGATCCTCATAAACTTGCGACTGAGTGAGAGGCATAAGTGACACCTTCTTCTGCTTATACTCGAAGGTGTATCGGTTGGTGAAGCCATCATGAGTAACACGACGATCAAACTGCCACGGACGTCCCAATAAGACATGGCTCGCTTGCATTGGGATCACATACCACAACACCTCATCCTCATACTTCCCAATGCGAATAGGGACTTGAACTTGCCTCATGAATTTGATGACGCCGCTATCATTCAGCCACTGCAAACGGTATGGTTTGGGATGGTTCACTACGGGCAGCCCCAATCTCTCAACCATGGCTGCACTTGCCACATTCGTGCAACTTCCTTCATCAATGATGACGCTATACACTTTATCTTGCACATGACATCTCGTGTGGAAGATGTTTTCTCGCTGCTCCCTCTCGTTTGGTTGAGTTTGGGCACTCAAAATCCTCCTAGCAACCAAAAGTTGCCCGGTTGGTGGAAAGATTTCTTCAACATCATCTTCTTCCTCATCATCAGGATCCTCCAATGCTGGAGTTTCTTCATCATCCGTCACCACTTCTCCATCATCTCTCATGATCGTAACCTTCTTGTTCAGACACTCTCTAGAGACATGCCCAAACCCTTGACAAGTAAAGCACTTTATGTCACGATTGTGAGTCGCAGGATTACTCAGATTTGTTGAATTCGAGGCATCTATTATGGGCTTAACAAATGGCTTCTTTTCTTCTTTCTGCGGCGCCTCCTTCTTCCATGGGTTCCCTTTTGACGAGGAACCACTAGAGGCCGATTGAGGTTGCCTCCAATTACTCTGATTATGTCTCAAGTTGTTGTTGTTGTTACCCCTCCTCTTGAACTGATTCTCTACCTTTATGGCCATATACACCATATCATCCAGCTCCACATAATGTTGCAGCTCCACTCTGTCTCGAGTCTCCTAATTCAGGCCTACTAAGAATCTCACCATTTTGGCTTCTTTGTCTTCTTCTACATTTGCTCGAATTATCGCTACCTCCATCTCTTTGAAATACTCATCTACACTCCGACTGCCTTGCCTCAAATTCTGCAATTTTTTGTACAACTCACGATAGTAATGTGGAGGCACAAAACGCTTCCTCATTATTGATCTCATCTCCTCCCAAGTCACTATGGAGGGCTCTCTATTTCTTCTTCTACTTGACACTAACTGATCCCACCAAACAAGTGCATAATCTGAGAACTCAATTGTTGCCAACTTCACCTTCTTCAGCTCAGAGTAGTTATGGCATTCAAACATAAGCTCCACCTTTCACTCCCACTCAAGATACAACTCTGGATCATTCTTTCCTTGAAAGGAGGGTATATTCATCTTGATATTGCCCAAATTGTTGTCTTCTTGATCTCTCCCCCTTGGTCGCCTCTCTCCTACGACTATGAAGTCATCATCCTCATATTCAGTCTCAGGCTCTTCATATCTATCGGTACGACGAAAAGGTCCGCCACCTCTTCCTCCTCTTCGTCCTCCACCTCGATGGTATATAATAGGATCATGCCGACGCCTATCATCGTTGTTTCTATGAATTCTCTACTCAGACTCCCTAGTGATACGTTCATGTACCCCTTCGATCTCCCTTGTAATGAGCTTCCCTAATTCAGTCTTCAAAGCCTCGAATAAGAATTTATTCTGAGGCGTCAACTCTTCTTCTTCTTTATTGTAGTCGTCCCTTGGGTTGGATCCACTGGTTTCCGTCCTCTTAGACATAACTGTTAAACAAGGGTTAGAAATAAAAGAAACATAAAAAAACCTCACAACCTCACAAACACTGGTGTATCACTCGAGATGAATCACTCATCACTCGTGTATCACTCAATAATATGGCTTTTTCTGCACTCTAATAATTTCACTCTCTCTTGCCTTTTTCCACTCAAATTCTCTCTCAAGGAACCAAATTCCCTCAATCTACCACTTGAGTTCACCAACAACGCACCAACAGCCCCAAACAGATAGCAAAGAATGTCCCGAGACACTACACAGATACTGAAACCCAAGAAACGTGCTATGCAGAAATTTACTCAACACGATCTACACTATCCCAGGAGTCCAAAAAAGCAATATGGGGTGCAACCGAAAAGTCGAAAAAAGTGCACGCAGAAAATACCCCAAATGACTCTACACAAGGTAAGGATGAGGATGTACTAGCTTTTTTTTTTCAACCTCACTTAATCAAGATTCTAAAAACCTCACGAACGATGAAAATAACTTGTGCGACAAGTTTATAATCAGTTAGTCCTAGCCGAAAAAGATGGATAAAGCGCGTGTAGAGGGGGTCAATATGATCTTCCTATGGAAAGGTATGGTATGTATGGAAAGATTTTGTAACCAATCACTAATAATAAGGAACGTACGGAATATATGGTAACAAATTTTATGCGGGTAGGAAAGATCATAGATACGGATTTATAGGCGAAATCCTAACTGTTACCCACGACGTGAATAACAAACGTTAAACCTGGATTACGAACCCTAGATTACGAACCTCTCCTCTGATACCAAATGATACGATTCTCAATGGTATGGAGAATCACCCACGCAAACGGAAGATTGAAAATAGTACTTGAATCGATGGAATATCCCAAAACCTCTGAATCTAACCGTATAAGTGATATAGATCAATATGATGCCTATATCCCAACGAGATAGTTGATGCAGCAACTCGGGAAAGATGAATGACACACAACGAGGGATGGTAATCTCGTTGATACGCCGAATGATAAACTCGTCTTGGCAAAACCAAGAGGAACTCGAAACTCTCAAGAGAGAAATAAAACTCACGAAATTGAATAATGATCAAAGTCTGCCTTCGTCCAATACATAATAAGCCTATTTATAGGCGGAAGATAACTCCTAATCTATAAGGAAATAACTGAAAAGGCTATCTATAAGGAAATAACTAAAAAAACCTATCTATAAGGCAACAAAGTCCATGCTAGTTAATTAACTTCGAGATCCAGTCCATGCTTCGTGGACAATTCTCGCTCCCATACTTCTTGGATTAAGCCTATTAAGCTCTCCTTAAACTTCTTAGCTCGAGCTCTTGTGATTGGCCCAACAGGAACACGCACCGAGTTTGGAATCAATGAACTTTGGGTTGCACGGGCTGCGTCAGGATGTGCTGTTGAAGATGATTGAAAAGGGTTCTCAACTTCTGGTTCCTCAGTTTCAATCTCTTGGATGTTGTTCCAGTTGTTGATATCTCTGGATTCTTCAGGTTGATCTTGAAATTGTTCATTATTACCTTCTTCCACTGGTTCACTAATATCTGGTGGAATCAATCTGGTTTGTTCCAGATCGATGTGTTCTGTTCCCCCTTGCTGTGAGCTGGTCTCAGCATTAGGTTGAACATCAATCTCATTCTCTTCTGTTGTAATCTGGTTTTGAACCTGTTCATCACCTGCTTATCTGTATTCAAGAATAGTTTCATCAAATACAATATGAGGTGTTATCTCCACAATATGAGTCTTCTTGTTGTAAACCCTATAAGCTTTACTAACATCAGAATATCCTAAAAATATTTCAGGATCAACTTTACTATCAAAGGTTTTCTACTGAGATTTCCCATTATTATGGATGTAACACGTACAACCAAAGGTACGAAAATATTGTATCCTGGGCTTTTTGTTATTCCAGACTTCATATGGTGTCTTCCCGTGTCTGAGAGTTATCACCGATCTATTATGTGTATATCAGGCCATGTAGATGGCTTCAGCCCAAAACTTCTTGGGTAATCTAGTTGCATTAAGCATGGTGCGAGCTGCTTCCTTTAATGATCTATTTCTTCTCTCAACCACTCCATTTTGTTGAGGTGTTCTTGCTTTAGATATCTGATGTGTGATACCTATCTGATTGCAGTAGTCCTCAATCTTCTGGTTTAGGAATTATGTTCCATGATTTGTTCTGATTGTTGCAACAGAGGTTTCCTTTTGCTTGATGATTTTGTTGAGAAATTTTGGCAGCTTCTCCAATGTCTCTTTCTTTTTGAATAGAAAGATAACCCACCCATGTGAATCTTGAATAATCATCAATGATGACTAGAATGTACTTCCTTCCATTTATACTCAATGGTTTAACTGGGCCAAATAAGTCTAGATGAAGTAACTCCAAGATTCTGGTAGATGACTGAACTGCTTTACTGGAAAATGTCGATCTGGTTTGTTTCCCAGCTTGACAGTCTTCACAAATATGATCTTTGTCATATGTTTGATCTGGAAATCATTCGACTAGCTTTTCTCTTGCAATCTTATTGATTGACTTGAAATTGAGATGACTTAGTCAATTGTGCCATAACCAGCTTGTTTCTGATATTGTCTTGGTGACCAGACATGTCTCGATCTAGTTATTCCATTGCACAATATAGAGTCTGTCCTGTAATTTTCCAGTAAGAAGACTTTCATCTCCTTCCTTATTTTTCACTAAACAGTTGTTAGCATAAAAAACAATATGATTTTCATTAGCACAGAACTGGCTAACCGAAAACAGATTATGACTAAGACCTTCAACATACGATACATTTGTGATGGTGGTCTTTCCAATTATGATGTTACCATAGCCTATGGTGTAGCATTTTGAGTTACAACCAAAGGTTACTTGTGGTCCTTCTCTTCCCACGTAATCTGATAGAGCGTTCTTATCACATGTCATATGCTTTGAACATATCAATAATCCAAATTGTTCCCTTTGCTCCTTTACTCCTTCTTGCAGTTCTTCGATCCTGCAATTATAAAGATTTAGCTACCCTTTCAACAAGTGGGTGCTTGGTTAGTAGCAAATGTTCCCTTAGGAACCCAGATTAATTTGGTGTTAGGAACACATATATAACAAGTAATTTATCTTCCAGCATCATCTGTTCTGGATATAGCCTTGTAAACAGATGCATGATTTCTTTTATTGTTATCCCAATTGATCTTCTTCTTCTTCTTGGTAGAAGATCTGGTGGAAGCCTTCTGTTTCTGATCTTCTTTTGTCTTTTCATAGCGAGAAGGTTGTCCTTTCATCTGATAATACCTCTTATCTCCTGTTTCTTTTATGATCATCTTCTGAGGTTGATTTTTCTTGTTCTTGAGATCTTTGAATTGATCTAGTATATTCTTTCTTTCAGCAATAAACTTGGTCTCACTAGACTTTCCAGTATATCACGGACCTGATGTTCCTCTTTGTTGCATATCAATGATCATACCAATGCGTTCTTGACTCTTGTTGATCTTGCTTATGTTTTCCATGGTTTTCCTCAGCTTTTCTTCAGCCACTTCCTTTCTATTGATCACATCCTTCACTTTAGAATTTAGTGCGTATATTTCTGCATATTTGGAGTTGATCTGTTCTCCCATATCACTGACTTGAACCGAGAACTTGGTGTTTGCTTCACTTAAGAACTTTACTATCTCATTCAGCTTCTCATTCTCTTTTATGACTTCAGAGAATAACTTGTTTATGCTTGTATAACTTTTAAACATCTCATTGATTTTTTCCCATGAGACTTCTGGTTCATCTTCGTTTCCTGAATCATAAACAGGTTTATTTTGAAGACATAGATACATGAGAATCTACCTCAATCTGGTCGAGACTTTTGTCCAAACCCATGTAACATTCATTCCAGTCTTCATATGTTTCTTCTGCATAGAATGCTTCATATATCATTATCTGAAATGACCTGTTCTGCCACAACCATAAAGAGTATAATCAGTAGAGTTGAAAGTTTTACCATTACTTTTTGTGTCAGCTTTGTCATCAGATCGTTCTGGTTCTTTATTCTTCTGGTATCTACTCTTGTTATCTTTATAGAATCTTCGATACTTTCTTGATCTGATTTCCATCTTGTCCATCCTCTTGGCAATGCAATCATGGCAAACTCCTTAAGTAACTTGTCATAACCTACTTCTTCTGGTGCTGCAGTCTGTACAGGTTCTTCTGCTTTGCACTTTGCTTTGAAGGCTATCTCTTTCTCTTTCTTCGAACTGCCCTCGTTCTTCTTGTTTGAGGAATAATCTGATCCATCAATCCTTCTGATATCACATTCATGAACAACCAGATGGTCAAACAGTGCTTCAACGAACAGATCGTTGAAATCAGCACGTAGTGGTTGCATTGCAGAGTAGATCTCCCAGCTTGCTGGCAATGCTCTGAGGATTTTAAATTCTTCTCTCTATGTGTATACTTGATTTTGTTGAATGCAGAAACTTCAAGTAACACTTCAATAAACCTGTTCTTCATCTGCTGGATGGTTTCTCCAGGCTTCATTTTGAATTCATCGAACTTGTTGAATGCCAGGGACAGCTTATTCTCGATCATTGCTTCATAACCTAAGCTTAGTTCTCTCAATGCCTCCCACATCTCCCTGGCTGTATCAAGATCTTGGATCTTATCCAGATGGACTCCTTTTACTGTGCTGGAGATGATTCCTTTGGTAAAATCATCAAGGTTTGCTTCCCTTCTTTCTTCTTATGTGTACGTTCTGGGATCTTTTAGTACATTCTCTTTGACCACACTAGTTTCTGTGATGCAGGTTGATTCTTCATAAATGGCTAATGGCCCTTCTTCAATCACTTTCCACATCAGATAGTGATGGGCTTTGAGGCACATCTTTATTCTGAAACTCCATTCTTTGTATCCTTGGATTGAGAATTCTTCACATGCTCTGATGACAGAAGATTCCATAATGACAGATAAAATGCAAGTGAATGAAACAAGGTTTTCCTAGATCTATTCAAGTTGACCATGCAGGTTTCAACCTTGTGAAACAGAAACAATAGTCCTATGAACCTGTAGTACCCCACACTTTTAAAGTTATTATTAATGTTATTTTGGGCAAGTTATACCGATAAAAAAATAAAATAAAATAGATGAATACGAATTGAATTATTTTTAGATGATTTTGAAACTAACGGATTCGATTTCGAATGTTTACAGGTTGTCCGACTTAGAGCCGGGATGTGCCCTAGCAAAATATATTTTTATAAATAAATATTAGGAGATATTTAAGAAAAATATCTAAGATTTTTTTTTATAAATATCTAAGATATTGTCTTTCTTAATAGCTAAGTAATATAGTATAATATATATATATATATATATAGAAGTGTGTAGAAGCATTTCAAACACTCTTTTGTCTACCCTCATAAACGACCACTTCCTCCCTTTCTCTCTTTTAATTTTTCTTCTTCTCGTCAAGAATTGGAGGTAATCCCTTTAATTATATTCTTAATTAGTGATTAATGGTGTTTAATTATGTGTTTATGTGAGTATGTATGTATATGATATGGAATTCATGGTTATGGTGAGTTGGGTTAGGCTTGTGTTATGGAGGAAGGGCCGCCGGTGGAGGAGAGGCGGAGGCGGCAGTCGGGCTGCTGCCATGGTTTGTCGTTAATACGTCGGCAAAATCGAAAAATTAAATTTTCCATTTTCGGCAGAAATAGGGCAGCAGGTTGCGAGTTGATTTTCGTCTTTTTTATTTATCCAAAACCAATCGTATTAGATACCATTTTAAAGATCTTTTTGTCTTCTTTCCAACGGTACCTTCGGATTGTAAATTGGAGTTCGGATGAAGGAGTTATGACCTGACGAAGTTAGGGTGTCAATTCTACGCGCTGCGGGAG
This sequence comes from Leonotis leonurus, assembly GCA_026898415.1. NCBI lineage: Eukaryota > Viridiplantae > Streptophyta > Magnoliopsida > Lamiales > Lamiaceae > Leonotis > Leonotis leonurus. Next base: position 170,602 of record JAPKLX010000282.1, read on the forward strand.
CTGCGCGAATTGAGTATAATTTTCCAGCTTCAAATCGATGCCGAATCCAAAATATTTCTTTAGGAGTTTTATAGTCCAATCCTTAGAAATTATACTCGAGGTTATGTTTTTGGAAACCGATAAACTGAGTGTCTATAATTGATGTCCCAAAACTTGTGGTTTAAGTCCGGAATTTATTAACTTACATTTTATGTTCTATATATTTGATTTGAGAAAATATTGCTTAACTTATTTATTAATATTCCCTAAACCTATTTATCTTGTTATATTAATTTCATAATCTTAAATTAGATTGTGTTGTAGTCTCAAGAACTACATAAATGTATAAATCGAGTTTTGTATAATTTCAAATGATATGAGTTTTAAGTTATAATAAGTTTATACTTTCAAGGTGTAATAAGTTAAAGTTATTTAAAGTGCTAGGTGGCACCGTATCCAGAGCTCAACCTGGACAACCAAGCAAGTGAAAAGTCTTTGTGAAACGTCGTCACGAGGTGGGGTTTACGCTATCTGTAAGTTGATGGTTATAATCATTGTTGTGTCTGTTGCATTCATATGAACTTGCATGTGTGGCGTATTCTTGCATGTGTGGCGTATTATGGCCTGTGTGGCGAATCATTGCCTGTGTGGCGTATAAAGCACCCTCGAGGGAAGAGACTAGTCTCGCCGACAAGATAATTAAAGTTGTTTATTATGCTATGTGACTTGCACAATTGGTTATAACTGCTTGCAGTGTATTCTCCACTGAGTGTGCTTGCATACTCACGTTCCCCACATGCTGTCATATTTTGCAGGCTGAGAGCCGACGGCTGGAGCAGATGGAAGTGGACCCTATGAACATTCTCTCAGCTTTTATGTATATGTGAATGTTTGGTTGAAAACAAACTTAATTAGTTTTGGTTAACTAAACAGAGTTGTTCTTGTAATGACATTTTGATATGTGTATATTTTTTATGAAGGCTGTGTTCCTATTTGGTATTGTTATTTGCTGTTGTTGGTCATTATTTCAGGGTGGCATATACATAATTATAGGGGATATGCCGTCCGTTTGTAAAATTTTTATTATACTCTCCGCTGCTTATCTTAAAACATAATTCATAATATCATTTATAATATTAAATGACGAAAGAAAAGTAAAGTTTTTCGTAATGTCCTTGTTTAAACAATGGGGGCGTTACAGAACCACTGCTCTGATACCACTTGTTGGTCCCGAAAGAGCAAGGTTTGGTGTATTAGGGGGGGGGGGAATACCAAATGCAAACTTTTCAGTTTACTTGACTAATTACTTAGAAAGGTTAAGCTTTCTGTAGACAGATTGCATAATTGTGACAAACCAGATTGATCTTGTTCTGTCCAGACAGAAACTCTCAGGTGAATTCTGGGCAAAGATCAAGAGTAATCTTGTTCCCTAGTAGAGCTTTGTGTGCGGGTAGAGCTTTGTGTGCGGAATATGGTGGACTTATTTAGTGCTCTTGTTTAGAAAACCTTTTCAAAAATTAACCGAATATTTAACGGATTGATTAAGAATGTAACAATTTGAATGAATGTGCAGGATAGTGAATAAAATAATTGAGATTTAAAATGCAGAATGTAAATAACGTAGTTGTTTTTACGTGGTTCAGGAAACTCCCTACGTCCACGGTCCAATCCAAACTGGATTAGATATCCACTACTAGGATACTCTTCTTATTTATACTCGCTGAGAACGAGCCACAAGTTTCAAGAACAATCTGTTTGAAACTTATGCATGAATAAGGGTCGTGTCCATTTACAACTTACAAAAAACTACTGTAACTAGATCTCTTCACGTCAATCCACTAGAAAACTACTAGCTAGCAAAGATCTCCTTCCTTCTTCTCGATAAAATAGACTTGAATCGAGTTGATGTGATTTCGATCACGAACGGCTTAGAACACGATCTGGTAAATAGAAATCTTCTCGAGTGAATGCTTCGATGAGTGAGATAATTTCTGGGCAGAGTAACAGCTTGTTGATCATAGATGATAGTCTTGTACTCTTCCAGTCTTCGTTCCAACATTTTATAGGTGTAGAATTTGAAATTCTAACCGTTGGGCTTGATTGGTTTGGAGTAAATGTGATTTTCCCACCAAGGATTATGAATCCCTAAATTATATCCTCTTGCCTTAGGAAAGGTTGACTGAATCTTCAATAAATATGGAAAGCAGATCGTTGATAGGTACTACTTTCCTTCTTCACGTGTAGATTGATTCTCCTTCCATCTTGGTAAACTCGAATGATATGGCAATGAGTTTGAGACTCTTCATCAGTTAATCTGGTCAAACACGTGATTGCCAATTAATTGGTAGGTGATCTGATATCATCTGGTTTATCTTCAAACAACGATCTGGTCGTACCAGATTGATATCAATCTGGTCTTCAGAAATATGCTCCAAATCATGGTAGAATATTCTATGAGTGTTTTGGAAGTAATGACCGAGTGACCATCTGATAAATCATCTGCTTGCTTCAATCTGCTGTTGATCTAGTCCACGAACAAAAGAAAAACAAAATGACTTCTATAGGATGAGATCCTTTACATACCAAGTCATTTTCTAATCTGGACAAAGATCGTATTCTCTATCAGATTCACTTTATATTATAGTGATCTGGTACATTTAGAACTGATTAAGATCTAGCAAGACAGAATGAACTCTAAGTGTGTTTCAAGAGAACATCATCAAAACTAAAATATTGTGGGGTTCCCAACACCTTCTGATTAGAGTTACGTGCTACGATCATCCAGAAATCTTACGGATGGCAACAAGTCATTATTAGATGCATTCCAGTCACCTGGAATTGGGGTTAGCCAACCTTTCCAATTTATGGAAGATGAATCCGCAGGAGTAAAAAACATTGGTTTCACAAAGAGCGATGCATACACATATGTTCGGGATACGCGCAGGGCCACAAAAGTAACAAAGGGAGATGCAGTGTCTCTAATTCAATTCTTCAATATGAAGACCAAGTCAGAACCTTTCTTCTATTGGAACATTCAATTAGATGACGATGGTCGTTTGATGAATTTCTTCTTTAGAGACTCACGTAGTTTGATTGATTATGAATACTTTGGTGATGTCTTTATGTTGCCACAACTAATAAGACCAATAAGTATGGGCTTGATTGTGCTCCGTTTGTTGGAATTAATCATCACATGAAGAATGTTATGTTTGTTCTTGGATTTCTTTCTGACAGGACAACAAGTACGTTTGAGTGGTTGTTTTTGTTATTTTTGAATTATATGCACGGAAAAGAACCACAAGTGGTATTCACTAAACAACACAAAGTTTTAATGAATAGTGTTGACAACAAGTTCATAAATGTCAGCCATCGTCTATGCTAGTGACATGTCAATAGGAATGCACCCAAGCATTTTGGCCGCCTAAATGGAAACAAAGAATTCGTTAAATTGTGGCATACTCTGATGAATGGATGTGAAACCGTTGAAGAATTTGAGAGTAAATGGCAGGCAATGATTAGGCAGTACGATTTGGGAAAAAAATGATGGTTTAAGAGTATGTATAAATTACGCAAGAGATGGGCTTCGGTTTTTAGTAAAGATAAGTTCTCTGCTGGCTTGCATGCTACATCTCGTAGCGAGTGCACAAACAAAGTCCTGAAGGATCTTTGTGCGTCGAGTGGTTGTCTTTACAATTTTGTCATGAGTTACGAAAGAGTACTACATTTTTGGAGGACAACAGAGAGTACAGATGACACAACAAGCATAGGTGTACCAGGGCAGTATGTGAAGAATAATCGGTTGCTAAAAAGACCAGCCAAGATTTTAACAAAGGATGCATTCAAAGCGCTTGAGCGTCAAGCCACACACTCCATTAATGTTGATATAATACAGTCGCCATCAAATTTTTTTAGGGATGAACTGGAATTCATTATCAGTTCAGGAGATTGGAGGGGCAGAGATAGAGTTGTAAATTTTTCACCGGTTAGTGAAGACATCTTATGTTCATGCTCAATGTTTCAAACTTTCGGGGTGTTATGTAGTCATATCTTCAAAGTTTATTACTCGATGAATGTAGCATCAATTCCTGAAAGGTACATTCTGAATAGATTTTCCTGCATTGCAAAGCTCCGTAACAAAGAAATATTATTTGAGGGAGAGCTCGATCAGAGAGCCGGTGGTAATGAGGGTTGCTCAACTTTGTCATTTGTAAGCTACTTAATGCGGAGCACATATGATATGGTTCAAATGTTGAAGCATAAACCAGAATGTCGTGCTTACTTATTGGACCATGCAAAGCTTACACGAAAACAAATTCACACAATGCTTAGCATTCATGAGGATTTTGATAGAGATATGTGTGACAAAGATACAGAAAAAGTAGATATACAACAGTCAGCGCATAATCCGGCGGTGGTAAAGGACAAGCGTGTAAACAACAAGCATACAAACAACAATCATGTTAAGCGGGCGACGATGGTGAAGAAGAAGCCGGTCGACGTGAAAAGAGATGGAAAGAGACCTAGGAAAGCGAAAAACAATAATATTTCACAATACTTTATTTTTATTTTTTATATTAACGGAATTCATGATAACTAAAAATGTCATAATAACTCGCAGAAATCGAGAAGACAAAAGACAATGCGAAAGGAAACGATGCCGGATCCAAACAAGTCCACCACAAAGATACTACATCCCTAAGTGGAGATGAAAAAATGTTTATTGATACGGACTTCCCCGAGTTGCCTTAGGGGTATAATGTTCTATTTCAACCATCTTACCAACCATTATGAGTCATATATGTAAGTACTAACATGCATTATTAGTAGTATAATTATATTTTAAATAATATTTAATGATGCTCATGCAAAATAGTTAATAAATTAATACTCCATCCGTCCCACTAAACATGACACACTTTCCTTATTAGGACCCTACCACATTTATCACTCTTACACACTAATTTATACACTCTCTTTAATAACCGTGGAGGAAAAAAAAGTGTCATGCTTAGTGGGACGGAGGGAGTAGTATATATTAACTTTGGTATTTTTCCTAACTGCAGGAGACTGTGCTAAGGCTCTTCACCCAATAAGAATGGCATTATATTGACAGTGTAAGTAATTCTCCAAAAGTAATTTTGTTTGTCTTGATCCAATTATTAAATTTTTGTGCGTAAAACTACATACTCCTAAATATGACTTTGACTAAATAGCCTTGTCAATATTCTCTCTCGTTCCATACCTCTCCTACTTCAAGATACAGTTAATTCCACCCATGTCATTTCCTATGCCGGTATTTCCTCACCCATACTCTCAAGAAATGATGTTTTATCAATACTCACGGTTCCTCTACTATGAGACTTTGGTTTTGAAGGAGCTTGATGTTCATAAATACATGGGATGGGATTCAAGGAAGGAAAAAAAATATTGCTTGGTGTATGGAGAGAGTGTTCAAGGAGTTCACAAAATCACCACATCATATGGGTATCAACATTCAAGATTGCTCACGACAAGCATGACGAGTGGGAACTTCGTTTCCATCGATTAAAAAATTTCATAAATATGTCAGGAGTTTAGAAGTTGGTTTCCCAGTAATTGAAGACATTAATCTTCGATTCTAGAGTTATAAAGTTGTTGTAATTTTTTACTTTCATCTATTTTTTCGTTATGAGATCACTAATATGTAAGATATGAATAGTACAATTTAATTTTATGATTGTACATTTTAATTTTATGATTGAATGTTAGTAAATGCTAGTAAATGGATAACAACAATATAACAAATCATCATTTTAAGTCTTTTAAAAGGATTTTTTTTTTAATTTCTAATTTGTTTAACACATCATGTTGCGTGTTTACTTTCACACGTCCGAGTTTTGTCATTTATATGAACTTTGACAATATAATGAAGGTGTACATACGAATAAAAAATATAATTATGTATTTTTAAATCAAATTTAATTAATGCTTTTGGTCGTAAAATGTATTCATTTCTTTCATATATTGAGTAATTTTCTCAAATATTGGTATCTTTTTATTATGTACTGATATTCATTTGAATTACTGTTCAACTTAAAACGTGTGTCTAAGTTCTCGCAATTAAACAAAGTCTATAATACGTAGTAAGCTGACCCTAGTCGTATATCAATGAAGGCTTAGCAGGACTTCCTAACTAAAGAGTCAAACAGAAAACAACAAGTTCTAAACACTCTATCAAGCCCGAATGATAGAAGTAACTAAAAATAAAGACTAATAAGTAAATTAAATAAATGGAATCCAGACTTAAGGTTCTAGGGTAAGAACTTCCATATCGATCATCACATGCTATGATTATTCATGCATTCATTTGCATAGCTAGAATCCCCAAAAGCTATCTAATTATTAACTTTCGTATTTACAATTAGATTGTGACTCCAACTTTTGTATTTAAGCCACACAATCAAGAACTCAAGATAACAAATGAATAATCAGTCAATACGTCTCCGATTAAAACAGAAATTGATAGGACTTTGATTCGACACAAGGATCATCTCTCAATCTCACCATATGTCTACGGAATTTCAACGGTGATCAATCGATACAATTTAATAAGCACAATCCAAACACCAAGCATGAATAACAATAGACATCAATAAACTATAAGGAATCAAACTCTAGTGGACATTCACACTACTCAATCCATCATACAATCATAAGAAAGCATTTGATAAATGAAACTTACTACGATTACACAACTTGGATTGAGAAGATGATTCTCCACCTTAATCCATCTTCCAAAAGGTCAAGTACAAGCTAAAGTTCTTCTAAAAGGAGTTCTGAGGCTAAGAATGTTCGAGTTCTATCTGATATCCCAAGAGTAATCTTAAATGGCCTGAATTGTCTTTAAAAACCCGTCAAAAGCCGCCACCCGGCGACAACTGAGTAGCCAGCGGTCGCTGGGTTCTTGACTCCTGCGCATGAAGTTTGCAGGCCCAGCGGCCGCTAACTTCCCTGCGATCGCTGGCCTGTGTTCTTTGAAATTCTGCATTCTGCAAGTGAGCGAGCGCTGGGGTCCCAGTGCCAGCTGGACCCTTGGCTCGTTTCTTTCTTCTCATTTTCCGCTTTGTCCACTCCTCGACTCACACTACCTTTCTTGGATTTGCATCTCGGCACATTCAGCATCATTTAAGCTCCAATCAACTCCTCTTCTCGTCGTCCTACATCCAACACAAGAACAACAGAATCGACGTATACACGAACTAAAAAGGAGCAAAATAAAATCAAACTAACAACATGACACAACTAAACAAGTACTAAAAACACACCATAAAAAATGCTAAACAACTCCCCCACACTTAACCATTTTCTTGTCTTTAAGCAAAATCCAATCACAATGCATCGACTCAAATCAAAGATTAACATGTAAGCCCATCCACCATGCATATCAACAATACAAGACTTAAACTAGATTCGATTCCCAATCGTATTCGGTCACTCAATCAAGAAATAGTGTTGCCCGTTTCTAAGTTATTAACAGGCACACGATCACGATGTACACACATCTCACATCTCCCTATCATTTACATATCCAATTCCCCCTTTATTAACTCCCTTATAGCGTTTTATTACTTGTTTTTTTTTTTGAAGAGTTAATACTCTTTCTATTCTTTATTTTCTTTTCATTTTCAAATTTAAGGGAAACCGAATATACAAACTATTGGGAGTAGTCACTCATAATTCGAATCATGATCGATATTCACGCCAACTAGCAAAGCAACATGCCCACTTAAACATCTTAACCACACAACCTAGCCCAATTAAGAACCAAAACTAATCTAAGTCTACCACCATTCATAACACATACCGAGGCTCACATGTTAATACTCGACAATCATCAACACAAAGCAATTGAACAAGCAAGACAACGTGTGTCACGCCCCGATCTCCGCCCTGGTGGCGAAGTCCGGGTACGCGACTATAAAACAATTAATGAAATAAAGGATAAAAGGGGACTGTGGACATAACTGAAACACATTATATTTTATAACAGAGTCTTAGTACATAACAAGGAGTTTAACTCGAAATTGACACCTACGTCAAACAAAAGTCTAAAACCTCTTGCAGCATAAAAAGGATCAACGTAAATCTACGTGTATGAAGACACGTAAACCCCCAAGAGTTCGACTACACAAAAGACTGATAAGCCCGTCATAGGACCTCCATCCATCACGTCTCAACCTGCACATTTATAAATACATGCAGGGCTGAGTACAAACGTACTCAGTAGGCACATGCCGAAATTGCATACGTACATATATAATTGTCATTGCCGTAAAAGTGAAACATAGGGATTTTGTCTTTAAAAGCACTTACGTTCACTAAATCCTTTTTGTGAAACCTATAGTTCGACAGTTGTCTAAGTTCTTTAGTATTCTACCATATCTGTTTTCTATGTGTACCGTGAAGTTGGCCACCTTCTACGGACACCTGACCGGTCAACACCTTCGTCGACTCACAGTCCTTTGTGTACACTAGTTTGAGTGGGGTTGCTTACCCACTGGAACTCGAATTCGATTAAATGATAACAAGATAGGCATCATACAAAACATAAATCATTTCGGCAATACAATACTTTGAAACATAAGTTCTCATTTGAAAACCTTTTCGAAATAACAACATAATAGCATACGAGCACACATAATTTCTTTGTAATAGAAAGCCTACTTGGATAGCTTCGTTTGGTACTTGCTTTAACTCTAAATTGCAGATACGACCTCTTGCCAAAACCTTTAGATCAATCGTGAGTAAGTCAAAAGGCTCTAGTGCATTTGAAACATTTAATCGTAAGAATATATTATTCTCGGTTTCATGTCTCGACTTGTTATTTAAAAATATTGATCCCTCGAATCAATATATTCTCTAAGGTTCAAATTTCGTTCATATACTCTAATAATTGGCATTGAGTAATATAATTAAATTAACACTTACTTGAATAATTAAATTCTCAGTTTTAAATTATAATTAATTATTCAAATATTATAACCAAGTTATAACAATTTAATCTTTTAGATAATTCTTAAAATTATCAATTTCTTTACTAGCTCTTTAAGAGTTACAATATTGGGTTGCATCTCAATTCATCTCCTAACTTAACTAGAGGTACTTAATCTCTTAATTTAAAACTCAATTATTTAGATTTAATTAGGTATCTTGATTTAATAATTAGACATTAATAGTCTAAATTATAAATCTTAATGTTTGAATATAATGTAAGTATCTACTAATCCATTAATTAATTAGTCAAATTGATTAAGTAGATCTTAGCCCATTTAAATAATTTTAGCACAACACTAATTAATCTAGCCCAATTTATCATGTGTGGGTAGCCCATTGTTTTATTTTAAATTTTCCAGCCCATTAATAAGTATAGCCCAACTTTTATAATTTGTCCTAGGCCCAGTTGACAATACCAGCCCAGACATACATGATCCGGCCCATTTGATTTAATACACCTAAGCCCACCCATGTTTTTTTTATATTCGGGCCCGTTAATTTTAAACTTCTGGGGCCCAACAGAAAAATTGGCTGGCCCGTTAACCCGGCCCACACCCGGCCCAAGACCCGGTCCATGTTCTAGAACACTCTATCCTATCTACCCTAATTCTAATCACTCCTTTCTTCTTCCCAGACACTACACGCCCCACCCCCTTTTCTCTCCCTCTCAGCCACACTCTCTGAAACTCTCGACTCTCCCTCTTCTCCATCTCCCTCTCACTTACAGACACCACGCTCGCTTCTTCCTCTCACCTTACTTTGTTTCTCTTTTTCTCAATCCCACGACTCTCTCTCTCTCTCGCTCTTCCTCTCTGTTCTCGACGCCATCCCCTTCTCCGTTCGAGATTCCAACCGGCTTATCTCCTCCCCAGTTCTCGGTAAGTATCTTTCCTTCCTCTCTTCCCTTTTCTCATTCCTTTATGCCCCTAATTCTCTATTTCTAGTTTCAGGAAGCATTAACCTCCCTCTGATCCCCTTTTTTTCCGTTTAGAACATGGGTAAAGCCTAACTTTCTCCCTTTTCCAGTTTCAGAACTTCATGCATGTTGGAATTATTAGTTGTAATCTATTATCTGTGAGTTTTATAAAATTATTATCTTGTTTAAGTTTCGAATTCAGATTCTCTTAACCCCCACCATTCTTATTTTTGCCTGTGATTGAAATTCTCCCGGTGGTTTATCAGTATGTCGCCGTCCCTTGCATGTTCTTATTTCATTTCTGATTTGAATAGATTTTTTTTTAAGTTGGGCTTATTTCTAGAATTTGAAATTAAAACTGAAATCTCTATTTTCTTTTCTCATTCGTGTTGGTCTCGGTTTGGATTTTAAGATAGAGAGTAAATCCTATATTAATTTATATTCTCAGAATTTGATTTCACTGATTTCTGAATTTTCTCGTTTGTTTTGATTCTGGCTGAGGGAGGGTTATGGCTAGGTTGGGGATTTCTTCGGTTTATGGTTGGAAAAAGACTCCAGCTTTGAAGCGGAGTTGATTCAGGGTGATTCGGGGCCTGTTCGAGGTATTTCGAAGTTAGGGGTTGGCTTCACTGAATTCTGGGCATGCTTTAATATTTTGATTTCTATGTCAGTGATTGTGTTCATTAACAACATGCTAGGTCCTGATTTAAGTATTCCAAACCTAGTGTAAGTTCTGAATCTGGGAGTATGCTTATATGCAGTTTTATGTTATGTTTTCAAACTGTTTATGGTTTGCATTTCAACACTATGGACATATATTCTAAGTTCATAATCTGGTCATTAACTGCTATTTAAATATATATATATATATATATATATATTTACTGGACTTTGAAAGGCTACTCGATGGTGTCTTATGTTCTGAAATCTAAAACTATGTCCATGTTTTAAAAGTTTGAAACTGCATAGTTGTTGCTTCTGTTTTATGTATTCAGAATGGTTCTAAGTTTACATTTCTGTTTAACTTAGTTAACTGTATGTATATATATACTCTGTTTTCATTAAATTAACTGGTAGGGCAGAATGTAGATTTGTGTTGCCGTTGTGTTGTTTTTAGGGTAGAAGTTTTGTGATTTCTTTGTTAACATAAAAAGGTTTAAGGGTTGAGGTAACTACCTTAATCTTTAACTCCTTCACTTGAATGTTACTGCTTCTGCTGCTTCTCTTTGATGTCCCAGCCGTGTGTAGAGTTTTTGTGTGTGTTGAATGCTTAGGTTAGAGACTTATTTATAGGAGGAAAGGCTTATTGCTATCTAGTCTAATTGTCAAATCTCTCTCTCTGCAGGTACAGCAAAGCTTTGAGAAGAAGCCTCCTCTCCAATCTCATCCAGGTGTGGAGTGTTGGAACTTGATATCCAATCACTTCCTACTTTCCGGCCATTGCTGCAGTCTGCTACTTCCTATGTTCCTGCCTTATCTTTGCTTAGCCTAGATGTAGGCTTTTCAGAAAATATAATATAATACACCTATGTAATAGGTGTATTCCTTACATCAGTTTATACTGTTGCTAGGCAGTCTTTATTCCTTTATTTCTTTCATTTCTATTTTTCCTACTTCTCTTCTTAAGTCTGCCGAAGTGTAGCTCCAGTGCAATCTATAATTTGTTTCCTATGTTGTAATTTATTTAGCATGTGATATTTCAGCCCATGTGAATTAGGCGTGTGATTTTATGTATCTGCAGTAATGGCCTACATCTATATATAGACATCATCATCACATTTGTACATTATATGTAGCCTGATTCTTTACTCCTGCACTCATGTGTATCATATCTACTTGATTTCTTTTGCATCAGATATACTGTAACTATATAAATAAGTATATATATATACAGCGAATATATATATATATATAACCTGTAATTATATATATATAACACATCTACCATTATATACTGTATATGTATATATATATATAATCTGATTTCCTAAACACTTGCACTCACATGCACATATATTCGCTAAATATATGAAATTTCCAAATTATAAAACATATATATATATATACATATATAATTTCCCAAATTATATAAGTGTACTTAGCATTATTGTCTCTTAATTAATTAACCCAATTCCATTCTCACAACTTCTTTATTAAAACGAAGATTCCACTGTAGCTAGGTTCAACTTTAACATTAATTAAAACAATTTGTTCCATAGGTAATTACAAGTGCGTTTAAAATATCGCTTACTTTGATATTTAAAAGACGGGGCATTACAAAGTGCGTATGAAAGATTGGGGAAGCATGCATAAGATAACAACAAAAGAAATGAAAGAAATACGACTCAACAAAATCATGCAAGAAAGCAACACTCCCCCACACTTAAATCTTACTACGCCCTCGTTGTAGGAATTAAATCCTGCGTATCCTGATAGTTGGATGATGAAGGAGGCTGAAGATGGAGTCTTGTGCTCACCTACAATTCAAGATCGACATTCGGCTATTTATATATTATGCAAAAGAAAAGGAAATACTAAAAAGGGAAATAATAAAGGAACAAAAATAAACTAAAGAAATGCTCATTTAATGTCTCGAGTTTGACATGGCATCTTCTCCTCAAGTCGCTTTGATCTCGATCCACTTCATTGAAGCTTCGACAGTCTCGAACCTCTGATTGCTAGCTCCAACAAACATGTTCATGTTCATCTCGACTGAAGCTTGTGGTTGTCCCTGATGTGGTTGCTGAGAAGAAGTGAACTGCTGATATCTCTGCATACGCGACCTGCCACCACAACATATGAATCAAACGCAACTTGCGGGAGAAAAATACAAAAATAGCAAAAAGAAAATAAAGAACTGAAAAATAAATAATAACACAATACGAAAAAGAAAATACAGAACACATAAATAGAAAATAACTAACGAATACGAAACAATAATAGCACTTAAACTAAGAATGCCTAAAGCCTTCCCTTGCAACGGCGCCAAAATTTTCTAAGTTCTCGCAATTAAACAAGGCCTATAATACGTTGTAAGTTGACTCTAGTCGTATCTCAAAGAAGGCTTGACAGGGCTTCCTAGCTAAAGTGCCAAAGAGAAAACAACAAGTCCAAAACACTCTATCAAGTTCAAATCATAGAAGTAACTAAAAGTAAAGACTAATAAGTAAATTAAATAAATGGAATCCGGACTTAGGGGTTCTAGGGTAAGAACATCCATATAGATCATTACATGCTATGATTATTCATGCATTCATTTGCATTGCTTGAATCCCCAAAAGCTATCTAATTATTAACTTTCGTATTTACAATTAGATTGTAACTCCAACTTTCGTATTTAAGCCACACAATCAAGAACTCAAGATAACAAATGAATAATCAGTCAATACGTCTCCGATTAAGATAGAAATTGATAGGACTTTGATTCGACACAAGGATCATCTCTCGATCTCACCCTATGTCTACGGAATTTCAATGGTGATCAATCGATATAATTTAATAAGCACAATCCAAACAACAAGCAAGAATAACAATAGATATCAATAAACTATAAGAAATAAAACCCTAGTGGAGAATCACCCTACTCAATCCATCATACAATCATAAGCAAACATTTGATAAACGAAACTTACTACGATTACACAACTTGGATTTAGAAAATGATTCTCCACCTTAATTCATCTTCCAAAAGGTCAAGTACAAGCTAAATTTCTTCTAAAAGGCGTTCTAAGGCTAAGAATGTTCGAGTTCTATCTGATATCTCAGAGAGTGATCGAAAATGGCATGTATTGTCTTTAAAAACCCATCGAAAACCACCACCTAGAGACTGCTGAGTAGCAAGCGGTCGCTGGCTTCTTGAGTTTAGCGCACAATGTTTGCAGGCCCAGCGGCCGCTGGCTTCCCAGCAATCGCTTGCATGTGTTCTCTGAAATTCTGCATTTTGCAAGTGAGCGAGCTTTGGGGTCCCAGCGCCCGTTGGACCCCAGGCTCGTTCGTTCCTTCTCATTCTTTGCTTCGTGCACTCCTCCACTAACACCACCTTGCTTGGCTTTGCATCTTCGACACATTCGACATTATTTAAGCTCCAATCAACTCCTCTTCTCGTCGTACTACATCCAACACAAGAACAACAGAATCGACGTAAACACAAACTAAAAAGGAACAAAATAAAATCAAACTAACATGACACAACTAAACAAGTATTAAAAACACACCATAAACGTGTGTCTAAGTTTTCACAAATAAACGAGGCCTATAATACGTAGTAAGCTGACCCTAGTCGTATCTCAAGGAAGGCTTAGCAGGGCTTTCTAGCTAAAGTGCCAAAGAGAAAACAACAAGTCCTAAACATTCTATCAAATTCAAATCATAGAAGTAACTAGAAGTAAAGACTAATAAGTAAACTAAATAAATGGAATCCGGACTTAATGTTCTAGGGTGAGAACATCCATATAGATCATCACATTGTATGATTATTCATGCTTTCATTTGCATAACTAGAATACCCAAAAGCTATCTAATTACTAACTTTTGTATTTACAATTATATTGTTACTCCAACTTTCGTATTTAAGTCATACAATCAAGAACTCAAGATAACAAATGAATAATCAATCTACGTCTCCGATTAAGACTGAAATTGATTGATATTTGGTCTAACACAAGGATCATTTCTCGATCTCACCCTATGTCTACGGAATTGCAACGATGATCAATTGATACAATTTAATAAGCAAAATTCAAACAACAAGCATGAATAACAATATACATCAATAAACTATAAGAAATCAAACCCTAGTGGAAATTCACCCTACTTAATCCATCATACAATCATAAGCAAGTATTTGATAAACGAAACTTACTATGATTACACAACTTTGATTGAGAAGATGATTCACCACCTTAATCCATCTTCCAAAAGGTCAAGTGCAAGCTAAAGTTCTTCTAAAAGGAGTTCTAAGGCTAAGAATGTTCGAGTTCTATCTGATATCCCAGAAAATGATCTAAAATGGCCTGAATTGTCTATAAAAACCTTTCAAAAACAATCTCCCTGCGACCGCTGAGTAGCAAGCGCTCGCTGGCTTCTTGACTCTAGCACACGAAGTTTGTATGCCCAGCGGTCGCTGGTATGTTCTCTCTGAAATTCTACATTCCGCAAGTGAGCGAGCGTTGGGGTCCCAGCGCCCGCTGGACCCCAGGCTAATTTCTTCTTTTTCATTTTCCGCTTCGTGCACTCCTCGACTCACATCAACTTTCTTAGCTTTGCATCTTCGGCAGATTCGGCATTATTTAAGTTCCAATCAACTCCTCTTCTCGTCGTCCTACATCCAACACAAGGAGAACAGAATCGACGTAAACACGAACTAAAAAGGAGAAAAATAAAATCAAACTAACAACATGTGTTGGTCCCGAAAGAGCAAGGTTTGGTGTATGGGGGGGGGGGAATACACCAAATACAAACTTTTTAGTTTACTTGACAAGTTAATAGAGAGATCAAGCTTTTCTATATAAGAAATTGCTTGGAAGGTGACTAGACAGGTCGATGTGCAGATCGATAGCAGTTTTAGTCCAAACAGATTACTCTCTTAGTGAAAACACTTAGCTAATAATAAGAGTGATCTTATTACTTTCTGAGTGTTGAGTGAGTGCGGAATAATGGTGGATTAGTGATTGCTCTTGTTTAGAAAACCTTAGGAATTATCCAGATTGTTAAGGAGATTGATTGGGATACAGATCGAATGCTAGTGTGGAAGGTTAGAATAATAAACAACATAAATTAAATATGCAAAAATGTAAAGCACACAGTTGTTTAACGTGGTTCGGGAAAACCCTACGTCCACGATCTGGTCAAAACTAGACCAGATTATCCACTACTAAGATACTCTGCTTCTTTATACTCATGGAGAACGAGTCAGAAGTATCAATCAAAACTAGAGAGATACTTATACACGAATTAAGGGTCGTGTCCCTTTACAACAGATTACCTCTACGTTACCACTAGAAAACTACTAGATAGCAAGGTGATCTCCTTTCTCTCGATAAGACAGACTTGAATCGAGGTGGTTGGTGTGATGTAGAATCACAGAGTGTTGAAGATCTAAGTCTGAATAGCAGATTGATTGCTTGAAAGTATGACAACGGTATAGTTCGTGTGTGTGTTCTCTCCCTTCTCCAGATCTCTAACTTCAACTATATAGGCATTGAATTTTGAAATTCTAGCCGTTGTTGATTGGCGTGAGATAGATGGTATATTGCCAATCAATGATTTCCATCATATCTGTTCTTGCCATATAGGAAAGGTTGACTCAATCTTTGAGTTATGGAAAGCAGATTGCTAACGGTCTCTTTCCTTCTATATGTTAACCGAAGATCTTCTTTCCAATCCCAGTTGGATGGACTTTAATCTTGGCGTGGCAAGAGCATATGATAGGATGATGTCAGCTGGTGGATTGATGACTCAATCGTTCTGGTTTCTCACTGTAGACATTGATCTGGTCGCTGTCTGTTACAGCAGATCGATTCCTTTTGGCGTGAAATCTTGACCTTCATCCTATTCTAAGTTGAGATTGACTTCTATAGGAGTATTTCCTTTACATTTCAAGTCATCTCCTAATCTGTTCTATAACAAGATTCACTTTATCTCTAGTGATCTGTTTTTACACGTAGAACAGTTCACGCTCTAAAACAGCTAAGTGTGTTTCGAAAGACCATCATCAAAACTAAATATCTGTAGGGTTTCCAACAATTTCCCCCTTTTTGATGATGTCGAAACCACACTTTACAATAATGTCCTATCAGCTCTTAAAGGTGATCTGGTCTGATAACCAGATTGATGTTTGTTCGTTATTAAGTTTATAACGTTTAGGAGGTTTTATATGTGTTCTGGACAATAGAGTGTTGTCATCAGAAACTTCAAAGAAACTTTATATATATATAAGGACAAAAGAGTTTACATATCAACATAACAAAAGGTAAGAAAAGCAGATCATAATGATAAGATAATTATAGCTATCTGCTCTTTCTTCTTTCTTCTTGTTGTCTCTTCATTTTTGCTCTGGTCTCGTCTGAGATGAGTTGGACACTCTCGTATATGCCTTCTCTGATCCTTATATAGTCCGGGTCCTCTGCATCCACCTTGTATCCTCTGTTCTCAGCTAGCTGGTTAATGAAGGTGAGCAGGAATGTTTTGTCCGGTAGATCAGTCCCTGGAATGGTGGGGCATGATCTGTATTCTTTCTCGGGCGCAGTGATCTGGATGTTAGCTTGTGCTGCAGCCTTTCTAATTTCTTCTACTAGATCACTGGCTTCATTCATGTCCAGATAGCGTTTGAATGCCTCGTTGGGTGATCCCTCAATGTATGTAGGTTCTTTTAAGAAATATCTGCAGAGAACGAAGGCATTCTTGAGCCCTTCCCATCCATCTCTTAGGTGAGCTGGGACCCAGTTGGTCACTCCAGTTGGTCTGATGTGAACAGATGGCCAGCTGGATCCAGTTTTCTTTTTCTTCTTTTGAAGTTGGCTCGATCTACTAGATGATTTAGAGTGTTGAGTGTGAGCAGATGGAGCAGATGGAGGGGTGGCTGACTGTGGTTGGATCTGTTGCTCAAGTTGAGCTGTCTCCTTCTCCTTGCCTTTTGCAGCAACAGCTTGCTTCTTTCCTTCAGCTTGCTTCTTTCCTTTCACAGATCCTTCCCCCTTTTCAACATCATCAACAAACATATTGATGAGTGCCCGTAGGGAAGTGATCTCTTCCTTCATTGTTTTGAGCTCTTTGTCTGTCTCGACTCTTTGTGTAAGCAGTGATATGATGTTAAGGTTTGAATCATCAATCTGTTTTTGAAGAGTTGTGCTTGTGGAGGCCAGGTTGGTAATGTGTGCGTCCTGTTCTTCCTTTATTATCCCAATCTCGTCAAAAAATGCATCAATCATGAGTTTGGTTGGGTAGTCCAGATCGCTCAGTTTTCGCTGTACAAAATCTTTCCCGTTGGCTTCAAATTGCCTGAGCAATGATCTGGTGTAAGAGTTGGCTTCATTGACTATGTCAGCTTTTAGACCATCGGTCTGTTCCTTGACTATTGTGCGGACTATGTCTTTCTCTTTTTCAGCAAAGGCAGTGATGATCTTGTACATCTCTTTCACTTTCAGCTCAGTTGTAAGCAAACTTTGATCGATCTGTGCCTTCTTCAATTTTCAGCCTGCATATTCTCCTCAAGTCAAAGTCAACTTGATCGACGTGAGTCTTTAAGTGGTCGTTGAACTCTGTGAATATGCGGATGGTTTCATCTTGGACATAAGTGAGCGTTCCATACATGTATTTGTCAACCTTCTGAGAGATGAGATCCCTCACTTGTGTATTGGACAGGGATTGATGCTGGTCCATCAATATGTCCTCTAGGGTGGTCATATCTACATGTTCCTCCATTGTAGCTGCGACAGCTGGGGTATAGAGGTCATCTGTTGGTATACCCCCCACTCGCTGTCCAGCTGGCTCATGATCTGATTGAGCTTGATCACTCACTGCACTTTGAATAGTATGTTGCAGGGCTGGTTCCCCCTCAGCCTGTGCAGGAATCTGCTTTTCAGCTTCAGTCATGAGTTGATCTGTTGCAGGTTCTGTGATGGTGGCACCCTGTAGGTGAGCATCAGCACGAGCTGCTTCAACGACTTCCTCCTCAACCTCTTCTTCAATGCTGTTATAAAAATCCAGCATGTGAGCTTTCTCATAAACAGATCGCAGGTCGATCTGGAGTTCATCAGCTTCAAACTTCGACATTCCAAGGATGTCAGGCTGATATGACTCTCTGAGCTCAGCAATTGATGCAGCAGTGAAGATTTTAAGCAGTGTGGCTTCTTCAATCTTCAGTGCATGAATTGATCTGGTTCTGAGCAAGGCGTCCAAGACATAGAACTCTTTATCTTTTACCAGCAGCAGAAATTTGAGTCGTTTGGCCATGTCATAAGTTTCTGGGGTGAGCTGGATCCCAGGGAATGTTCTGAGCACAGCGTGGTCTGCCTCTGTTTCTAGCATCTTCACCACTCTTTCTGCTTTCTTTAACTCCTCCTCTTCGTCAGTGGATTCTTCTTCTCCTTCATCTTCCATCAATCTGCTCTAGTGGGTCAGCAGATGATGGGCTGGTAGAATGTACGGGGGAGAAATCTTTAGATTGTTCTGGGTGCATAGATGAGATGGGGGCCACATCCTCTGGTGGATTACCCATCATAACTTCTTCTTCCTCAACCTCCTGTTGAGGAGTGACAGTTGCTGCAGCAGCAGGTACTTCAGTCTGGACTTCATCAGCTAGCTTCTGAAGTCGCCTGCGCTTTGGTGTAGGTGGCTGGGCTGCTGTGGATATATCCGTGTCAATTGAGCTTGATCTTCTGGTAGCCCTCTTGGTGGGTGTCCTCTCGAGTGGTTTCTCCTTTGTGACCTTGGATTTTGTGGACCGTTCTGCTTGACCAGGTGGAGGAATCCAGATGGGATTCGAATTTCCCATCTCCATCAGTGCATTAAGAACCACTGAGTCTTTCACCCGTGCAATCAGATTTGCTGAGATGCCCATTGACATTTCTATCTGATGCTGGTCCTTGGGAAAATGTTGTCTGGTGTTGAACTCAACAGCAGTGTCCCACTGGTGGTGAGGGAAGAAGATTTCCAGCATGAAGCTGATTTTTGTGGAGTGTCGTAAGCTGCTTCTCTTCACCTCAATGTCAGGCGAGCCTCCTTTCACAAACAAGATCATCTTGGCCTCCTTTACCAAGAGATCAAATAAGATCCTGCTCCAGTTCACTGGCAGGTTGAGTACCACGGCTGCTAGGATCCTGAACTTCTCAGGGGTGACCTGGTCATAGGATCCATTGTGGTTGAGAAAGATTCGCTGTACGAATTCAAACAGAATTTTGAATTCTGGAGCGAGAAGGGCACGGGTAAACATCCTGTTTGTATATTGGATAGGTATGATCATCACTGTCTCCACTGCTTCTTGCAGTTGTTCTGCAGTTATTTCTCCAAGGTCAAGACCTTCATCCTTCAATTTGTAAGCGTCGTTGATGATGTTGATGACGTTATAAGAGGTATTGCTAATAGAGTTCCACTTACTGACCCTGATGGTCGCCTCGTGTCCACCTCTCTCTCCCTGCCATGAGAGGTAGAAAGCAGCAACATCCTTGGGTCGGAAGTGAACTGGGTGTGAAGTGATAATATTGTAAAAACCTACAAGAAACATAATAGAGCATATGTGAGCACTATCCTTCCATCAGTGAAGTATAAGTGCTCAAAACAGTTTATGTAATCTAGTAATCGATATCACAGTAATTACAAGTATATATATATGCAGATGAGTAAAGGCAGTTTATCAAATGAAATGATACCATGTTTAAGAGATAATATAAGACAAACGGAAACAAGAATCACAAAGCAGTGAACCTTTGCACTGGCGGACATGATCAAATGCCTTTTCCAGTTTGTGAAACCCGAAGGTATCAAGAACTGCGAAGAGGTCTTGGTGCAAGTATGGTTTCAAAAAGGTCGCTTGATCAAGAAAAACAGAGGATTTGGGTGCCATTGTTACTAGAACAGAGTGATTTTCGGTGGTAGAGAGAGTTTTGGAGGAGAGGAAATATGCTAAGTGTTTGGGAAGATATAAGTGTGAGTGATACATGAAACGCCTTATCAATGTATATAGACGAATGAGAAGATAAGTAGAGTAATAAAATATTCAGAAATCCTTCCCTTTTTCAGCTTTCCCGCCTTTTCATGTTCTAGGTTTTCAGTCTATCACCGCCTCTATTTATCATATGATGCACGCGCTTTGATCGAATGGTTGTAATGTGGCGCGTTGTCTTTGTTTGCAATTATTTTTCTCCCTTTTTCTTGATTTGGTAGATATTTCCTCGATCACGTTTCCCAATTATTGTACTTAATCATCAAAAATAAAAGATATGATATCTGATGTCAGAATATATATAATTAGTCGTTGTATGAAGTTGACCTTTCCCCCTTAATCCAGTAATGGGATAATTAATAAGAAATGTTAATTTAATATCCACGTGGCAGTAATGGGATATCAAGTAATCTGCTATCGATCTGGTTGTGCCATTGTCCAATCTGGTGTTTTGACTCTTTTACTGATTCCCAGTTGGAATTTTGATTGATCTGTATTGACATATACTTAGTGATCTGGTGTCAATTCCCTGTTGGAATTTTACGTGATCTTAATTTTATCGATTTGTACCATGTCAGTCTGGTTTTGATTCCCTGTTGGAACATTTAACTTGATCTGGTTTATATCAATCTGGTTCTTGCTTCAAGATTTAATAATCCTAGTTTACCACAAAGCATCTTAAATCTTTCTTCTGGTAATGCTTTGGTAAGAATATCAGCTCTGTATTTCAGTGTTTATTTTCTCGATCTGTACATGTTTTCTTTCAACATGATCTCTTATAAAATGATGTCTTACATCCACATGTTTGCATCTGGTATGCAGAACAGGATTCTGTGTGATTGCTATAGCACTTGAATTATCACAGAAAATAGGTATCTCCTTGACATCGATCTCATAGTCTTTGAGCTGTTGTTTTAACCACAGTATTTGTGCACAACAACTTCCAGCTGCCATATATTCTGCCTCTGTGGTAGATGTGGCAACAGATGTCTGTTTCTTTGAGAACCAAGACAGTTTATTTCCTAGAAACTGACATGTACCAGATGTTGACTTTCTGTCCAGTTTACATCCAGCATAATCTGAATCAGTATATCTAGTTAGCTCAAAATTGTCTTCACATGGATACCATAATCCTACATGGGCTGTTCCCTTAAGATATCTTAATATCTTCTTAGCTGCTTCCATGTGAGACTCTTTGGGATTTGCTTGATATCTAGCACATACACCTACTGCAAAGGTGATGTCAGGTCGACTGGCAGTTAGGTATAGAAGTGATCCTATGATCCCTCTGTATTGAGTAATGTTAGCTATTTTTCCTTCTGGATCTGGATCAATTTTCCCATTGGTCTGCATTGGGATCTTCACTGGGTTACTGTCTTTCAACCCAAATTTGGTCAGCAGATCGTTGATGTATTTTGTCTGATTAATGAAAATACCATCTGGTAGCTGCTTGACCTGCAAACCTAAAAAGAAGCTCATTTCCCCCTCATGGACATTTGGTACTTATTTTTCATAAGTTCAGCAAATTTGTCACACAGATAGGTAGATTGAGATCCAAAGATGATATCATCTACATAGATCTGGACTAAGAGAATGTTTTCTTTGACTTTGATGATAAACAAAGTCTTGTCAACAGATCCTCTTCTAAATCCAGATTCTAGTAGGAAAGTTGATAAGGTCTCATACCAAGCTCTAGGGGCTTGTTTTAGACCATAGACTGCCTTAGCCAGTCTGTATACTTTCTGATCTGGATCTTCTTCTTCAAATCCAAGTGCCTGTTCCACATATACTTCTTCTTCAAGGATACCATTGAGGAAAGCAATTTTGACATCCATCTGGTATACCTTGAATCGTTTGTGAGCAGCATATGCTAGAAATAGCCTTATAGCTTCTAATCTGGATACTGGTGCGAATATTTCATCAAAATCAATGCCTTCTTGTTGATTATAGCCTTTAGCTACCAATCTGGCCTTATTTCTGACTACTTCACCATTCTCATCTCGTTTATTTTTGAACACCCATTTTACACCTATCACACCTTGGTGTTTGGGTCTGTCCACGAGATACCAGACTTCATTCCTTTTGAACTCATTGAGTTCTTCTTTCATTGCAGTTATCCAATCTGCATCTTGAAGTGCTTCATAGGCATCAGATGGCTCCATGCGAGAGAGGTAACAGCTCAACAATGCACTCTCTCCATGCATTCTTCTGGTCTTCACACGATATGATGGGTTCCCAACGATCTGTTCTGGTGGATGATCTTGTATCCATCTCCTTCTCCTGGTCATCTCTTCATCAGATATCTCAGAGTCAAGTTGATCTGCTGGTTCCTCAAATTCAGGGTGTGCTGTTGATATAGTTTGAAATGGATTCTCATCTGGACTTTCTTCTGGATTTGGATTTTCATGTTGATCATCATTTGTAATAATTGTTTCATTGTCTTCTGTTGATGATCTGTTTTCATCCAGATTGTGTTGTGATATTCCCCCTTGATGTATGATCTCTTCAGCAATAGGTGGAGTGACAATTTCTTCATCCTCACTTTTTGAATTCCAGATAAGAATATCTTCAAGTAATAGATCATTCATCCTTCTGGTAGTCACCTGATTTTCTGTCTGCTTTTCATCTAGTGACCTGTACTCAATAGTAGACTCATCAAAAACAACATGAGGTGTTACCTCCACAATATGAGAGTTCTTATTGTAAACTCGATAAGCTTTACTTACATCAGAATATCCTAAGAGAATATTCCAGGGTCAGTTTTGCTATCAAAAGTTTTCAATTGTGATTTCTCATTATTGTGTATGTAACACAAACAACCAAAAGTACGAAAATAAGAAATCTTAGGCTTTCTGCTGTTCCATATCTCATATGGTGTCTTTCCATGTCTAAGTGTGATGGATGATCTGTTTTGAGTGTAGCAAGCTGTGTAGATTGCTTCTGCCCAGAATTTATTTGGTAGATTGGTTGCATTAAGCATTGTGCGAGCTGCTTCCTTGAGTGATCTGTTTCTCCTCTCAACAACTCCATTCTATTGAGGAGTTCGAGCAGCAGATGTTTGATGAGTGATTCCCATCTTGCTGCAGTATGCTTCAATCTTCTGGTTGAGAAATTTTGTTCCTCGATCTGTTCTGATAGAGGTTATACTCATCTCTTTTTGTATGGTGATCTTGTTTAGAAAATTAGGGAGTTTGTCTAGAGTCTCTTTCTTCTTTAACAGAAAGATGACCCAAGTGAATCTTGAGTAATTATCTATGATTACCAATGTGTATTTTCTCCCATTTATGCTTAGTGGCTTGACTGGTCCAAACAGATCAAGATGTAACAGCTCCAGTGTCCTTGATGTTGAGTGAGCTGTTTTGCTTGTAAAGGATGATCTGGTTTGCTTTCCAGCTTGACAAGCATCACATATGTGATCTTTATCATACACTTGATCTGGTAGTCCTTCCACTAACCTTTCCTTGGCAATCCTGCTGATTGACTTGAAGTTTAGATGGCTTAATCTCTTATGCCATAACCAGCTGATTTCTGATACAGTCTTAGTGACTAAGCAGGTCTCGATCTGGTTTGTCCACTGGACAATGTATAATCTATCTTGCAGTTTACCGGTAAGGAGTATTTCATCTCCTTCCTTATTCTTCACCAGACAGTTGTTAGTATCAAAAACAATCTGATTACTGTTAGCACAGAACTGACTTACAGAAAATAGATTGTGACTAAGACCCTCAACATATGATACATTTGTGATAGTGGTCTTGCCAACTTTGATGTTTCCATACCCTCTGGTATATCCTTTTGAATTACATCCAAAAGTAACCAGTGGTCCTGGTTTCTCTATGTAATCTGATAGTAGGTTCTTGTCACATGTCATGTGTTTTGAACAACCACTATCTATTATCTAGATGGTTCCTCTTGCTACCTTACTCCTTCTTGCAGTTCTTTGATCCTGCAATTAATCAAACTTAGCTACCCTTTCAACGTTTGGGTGCTTGATTATTAGCAAATATTCTTTTTCGAATCCTGAACATTTTAGGGTTAGGAACAGAAATATAGCAGGTAATGATGTTCCCCTCATTGTCAATTTTAGATAGAGTGTGAATTTCAGATGGATGAAATCGTTCTGTTTCACCATTCTTCAAGTTCTTTTTATTATGATTTGTCCTGTTGACAATTTTTGTCCTGTTGACATTTGCTTTTTGAAGGTGATCTACTTCTGTGTAGTAAGCTGGTTGCCCCTATGTTTGATGATACTGTCTGTTCTTCGCATCTTTTATTATCATCTTTTGAGGATAACCTTTCTTGTTTTTCAGGTCCTTCACTTGATCTGGCATTTTCTTCCTTTCTGGTACAAAGCTTATGGTTGCCGAAGAATTTTCTGAGTGACCTGGATATCCTAATCCAGATGTGCCTTTTTGCTGCATGTTGATTAGCAGTTTGGCACGTTCAACACTTTTGTAAATCATTTCCTTGCCTTTCTTGATCTTCTCCTCAGCAATATTGTTTCTGGTAACCAGATCCTTAACTTTTGAATTAAGTGAGTGGATCTCACTGTCTTTTCTCTTGATCTGTTCTTCCAGATCGTTCATTTTAGCAACAAATTGTGTGTTTGTTGTGCTTAGATTCTGCTCAACTTTCTTTAATCTGTCATTCTCTTCAACAACTTCTCTA
>JAPKLX010000282.1:196454-228283 GCA_026898415.1 Leonotis leonurus
CATATGATGTGTAGGATGATGTCAGCTGGTGGATTGATGACTCAATCGTTATGGTTCCTCGCTGTAGGCATCGATCTGGTCGCTGTCTGTTACAGCAAATCGATTCCTTTTGGCGTGAAATCTTGACCTTCATCCTATTCTAAGTTGAGATTGACTTTTATAGGAGTATTTCCTTTACATTTCAAGTCATCTCCTAATCTGTTCTATAACAAGATTCACTTTATCTCTAGTGATCTGTTTTTACACGTAGAACAGTTCACGCTCTAAAACAGCTAAGTGTGTTTCGAAAGACCATCATCAAAACTAAATATCTTTAGGGTTCCCAACAACATGACACAACTAAACAAGTACTAAAAACACACCATAAACAGTCTAAACGTGTGTCTAAGTTCTCAAAATTAAAAGAGGCCTATAATACGTAGTATCCTGACCCCAGTAGTATCTCAAGGAAGGCTTAGCAGGGCTTCCTAGCTAAAGTGCCAAAGAGAAAACAACTAATCCTAAACACTTTATTTGAAATCATAGAAGTAACTAAAAGTAAATACTAATAAGTAAATTAAATAAATTGAATCCGGACTTAAGGTTCTAGGGTAAGAACATCCATATAGATCACCATATGCTATCCATGCATTCATTTGCATAGCTAGAATCCCCAAAAGCTATCTAATTACTAATTTTTGTATTTACAATTATATTGTGACTCCAACTTTTATATTTAATTCACACAAATCCAGAACTCAAGATAAACAAATGAATAATCAGTCAATTTGTCTTCGATTAAGACTGAAATTTATTGGACTTTGGTACGACACAAGGATCATATCTCGATCTCACCCTATGTCTACGGAATTGCAACGATGATCAATCTATACAATTTAATAAGCACAATCCAAACAACAAGCATGAATAACAATAGACATCAATAAACTAAAGAAATCAAACCCTAGTGGAGATTCACCCTACTCAATCCATCATACAATCATATGCAAGCATTTGATAAACGAAACTTACTAAGATTATACAATTTGGATGTAGAAGATGATTCTCCACCTGAATCCATCTTCCAAAAGGTCAAGAATGTTCGAGTTCTATCTGATATCCCAGTTGTTGGTCCCGAAAGAGCAAGGTTTGGTGTATGGGGGGAGGGGGAATACACCAAATACAAACTTTTCAGTTTACTTGGCTAATTATCAGAGAGTTCAAGCTATTCTTAAAGAAGAAATTGCTTGGCAGATGACTGACCAGATCGATCGACAGTTCGATAGCAGATCAATCCAAACAGGTTGCTCTCTAGTGTAAATACTTAAACAATAATAAGAGTGATCTTATTACTCTCAAAGTATTGTGTGTGCGGAAATATGGTGGACTTAGTTGGTGCTCTTATATTGAAAACCTTAATTATAATCCAGATCGTTAAAGCAGGTTGATGGAAATGCAGTCTAAATGATAGTGCAAAGTTTAGAATAAAAAAACAATAGGATATAAATATGCAGAAAGGTAAATGACACAGTTGTTTAACGTTGTTCGGGAAATCCCTACGTCCACGGTCTGATCAAAACTAGATCAGATTATCCACAACTAGGATACTCTTCTTCTTTATACTCGCGGAGAACGAGCCAAAAGATTCAAACACAATCTGGTTGAAGCTTATGCACGAATAAGGGTCGTGTCCCTTTACAACAGATTACCTCTACGTTACCACTACAAAACTACTAGCTAGCAGGGTGATCTCCTTTCTCTTGATAAGACAGACTTGAATCGAGGTTGGGTTGGTGTGATTTAGAATCACAAACAGTTTGAAGCTTTAGTCTGATGTAGAGATTGATTGCTTGAGAATATTTTTATCGATGTAGCACATATATTTTTTTCTCCAGACTTTGAACTCCAAATATATATAGGCTTTGAATTTTAAATTCTAGCCGTTTGTTGATTGACGTGTGATTGATTGTTGATTGTCAATCAGTGATATTCATCATATCAGCTCTTTCCTTGTAGAAGCGTTGACTGAATCCTTTAAGTATGGAAAGCAGATCGATAGTGATTACTTTCCTTCTTCGTGTCAATCAAGGATTCTCCTTCCAAACCTTAGTGGATGGAATTCAATATTGACGTGGCAAGTTGATATGATGTGTAGGATGATGTCATCTGGTGGTTTGATAACTCTATTGATCTGGTGCTTCGCTGTGATCATCGATCTGGTTGGTGATCTGGTCAGTGACTGTCATAGCAAATCGATTTCTTCTCTTTGAAAAAAAAATGTCATGGTCTTCAACCTAGACTATTGTTGAAATGACTTCTATATGAATAATTCCTTTACATGCTAAGTCATCTCCTAATCTGTTCTCTATCAGAATTCACTTTATGCTTAGTCATCTGTTAACATGTAGAACAGTTTAACACCAATCTAAGCTGCAAGCACTAAGTGTGTTTCGAGAGATCATCATCAAAACCAAAATACTTCGGGGTTCCCAACAATTTCCCCCTTTTTGATGATGTCGAAACCACACTTTACAATATAACCCTAATTTAAGCATTTAAGAGAGATCTGGTTTAAAAAAAAGCCAGATTGTTCATGTTTTCGTTATTTTTGGTTATAACGATTAATAGCAGTTATATATGTTCTGGACAATAGGGTTTTGTCATCAGAAACCCATTTTATAAGAGAGATCATATAAAACAAATAGGTTTACAGATTGTCCAAAAACAGAATAAGAATACAGATATAATGAAAGATATGGAGTTGAGATAAGCTATCTGGTCTTCTTCTTCTCTTCTTGTAGCTTCTTCATCTTCGCTCTTGTCTCATCCGAGATCATCTGGACACTTTCATATACCCCTTCTCTGACCCTGATGTAATCTGGGTCTTCAGCATCGATCTTGTACACCCTGTTTTCAGCAAGTTGATTTATGAAGTTCAGCAGGTAGGTCTTGTCAGGGATTTTAGTGCTAGGGATGGTTGGACATTCTCTGAATTCTCTATCTGGTGCAGTGATAGTGATCTGGGCCTCTGTAGCTGCTTCTCTTATAGCCTGGACCAGATCCTTTGCATCGTTCATGTCTAGATACAGATTGAATGCCTCATGTGTTGTGCCCTCGCAGTATGTTGGTTCTTTGATAAAGTAGCGGCACATGATGAATCCATACTTCAGCCCTTCCCATCCTTCCTTCAGATTGTCTGGCACCCAGCTGGTTTCTCCTTCTTTGGGCTTCTCGATCTTTATAGGTGCAGAGACAAGCCAGCCAGATCCAGGCTTCTTCTTCTTTCTCTTCAAGGGCTGAGATTGGCTCGATCTGCTCGATTCAGACTTTGATGGCCCCTTACCTTTAGATGGTTGATCTGGTCGATCTGGTTGTGCTGGCTGCTCAAGTTGAACCTCTGTCCTTTCTCCAACAGCACCAGATCGACCCTTTCCTTTTCCAGCTCCTCTACTTTCTGCTCCTCTTCCTCCAGATCCTCCTTTCTTCTTTCTAGATCCTTCCCCCTTTTCGACATCATCAATATAAATGTTGATGACTGCCTTAAGAGAGGTGATCTCCTCCTTCATCTCTTTTTCAGAATCCATCTTGTAGGTGAGCAGAGAAGTGATATTTGCGTTGGATTCATCAATCTTTTTGTCTAGAGATGATTTTGCACTGGTGAGATCAGCAGTGTAGAGCTCTTGTTATTCTTTGATTGCCCCAATCTCGTCTATGTATGTGTCAATCATTGTCTTAGTGGGGTATCTCAGATCTCTCAGCTTCTTCTCCACAAAATTCACCCCGTCATCTTCGAATTTTCTGAGTTGTGATCTGATTTCAATCTTTGCTGCCTTGATCACTTCCTCAGTAATTCCATCAGTCTGTTCTTTAACTATGGCATGAACCAGGTCTTTTTCTTTCTTGGCAAACTCTGTAACAATTCTGTACATCTCTTGGACTTTAATTTCCATTGTTGACAGAGTTTGATCAATCTGCTCTTTCCTCTGTTCAGCAGCAGACCTGTCATCATCCATTTTCTTGCTGAGCTCGTCCAACTTCATTCTGCACACTCTCCTCAGGTCGGAGTCCACCTGGTCAACATGTGACTTCAGACTGTTGTTAAATTCGGTGAGGACTCTAGTGGCCTGGTCCTGGACAGTTGAAAGAGTGTTATACATGTATTTGTCTACTTTGAGGGAGATTAAATCCTTGACTTGTTCATTGGACAGAGATTGATGCTGAGTCATCAATATCTCTTCCAGATCTGTTGTCTCCACAAATTCATCCATGGTTGCTGCTACAGAGGGGGTGTATATATCATCTGTCAGTTTTCCTCCCACCTTATATCCAGCAGGTTGATCTTCCTCTCGTATGTAATCAACCACCTCGATCTGTATTGGTCTGGTTCCTTTCTGGGCTGGCATTTGAGGTTCACTGTCAACCTGAGCAGGTTCTTCAGCTATCTCTGTAGCTGGAATAGTGTGGTCTGCAACATCAGCCTGTTGCTGAGCTGGTTCTGTTTCTGCTGCACCCTGTTGGTGAACTGCATCTTCCTCTTCATCTACCACACTGTCAAAGAAGTGTAACATCCCTTCCTTTGCATAGATGGATCTCAGATCGATTTGTAGCTTCTTGGCCTCATGCTGGGCTATAGCCAAGATGCTCTGGAGGTAAGTATCTCTCAACTCTGAAACAGAGGAGACTTCGAAGATATTCAGAAGGATAGCTTCTTCTGCCTTGAGTTCAGCGATCGATCTGGTTTTGAGCAGTGCATCAAGGACATAGAATTCCTTATCCTTAATGAGAAGAAGTAGTTTCAGTCGCTTAGCAGCATCATAACTTTCTGGAGTTAGCTGTATTCCCGGAAATGATTTAATAACTGAGTGATCTGCTTCTGCTTCCAGCAGCTTCACCACAGTTTCAGCCTTTTTCTTCTCCACATCCTCATTTGAGGATTCATCTTCTTCCTCTTCTTCCTCATCAATCTGCTCTAAGTGTTCTGCAGATGATGGACTAGCAGTACGAGCAGGAGAAAAGTCCTTGTCTTGACTTGAGTCAAAAGAGGAGATGGGGGCAACTTCTTCTGGTGGTCCCCCAATCAGAATTTCGACCTCATCCTCAACCTCCTGTTGAGGGATAGGTGTATCTGTAATAGCAGGTTCCTAAACCTGGACCTCTATCACTAGTTCAGAGAGTTTGTGTAATCTTCTCCTCTTGGGATTTGGTTGTTGAGTAGCTGTCGAAGCATCAGTGTCCACTGAGCTGGCTCTTCTTGTGACTCTTTTGGAAGGAGTTCTCTCCACTGGCTTCTCCTTGGTGGTTCTAGACTTGAGAGATTTTTCAACAGTGGCAGATGGGGGAATCCAAATTGGATTTGAGCTCCCCATCTCCGTCAAGGCATTAACATGCACTGGATCTGTTATCTTGGCTATCAGATTGGCCGCGATTCCCATGGACATCTCGATCTGATGTTGATCCTTGAGAAATCTCAATCTGTCGTTGAACTCAATCACTTCATCCCACTTGTGTTGTTTGAAAAATGTTTCCAGCATGAAACTGATCTTTGTGGAATGCCTTAGGCTGCTCCTCTTTACTTCAATGCATGGGCTCTCTCCTTTGATAAATGTAATCATTTTTGCCTCCTTTGACAACAAATCAAACAGAACTTTGCCTCCTTTGCCTCCTTGGTCGTATGAACCGTTGTGGTTCATGAATATCCGTTGTACAAATTCGAAGACGATCTTGTACTCCGAAGTGAGCAATCCCCGGTTGAACATTCTGTTAGTGTCGTTTATTGGTACGACCATCATCATCTCGATAGCTTCCTGTAGCTGATCATTTGTGATGTCTCCAAGACTGATACTGTTGGGAACCCTAAAGTATTTTAGTTTTGTTGATGATCTCTCGAAACACATTTAGACCATTTTTTTTTGAGTTAAAACTGTTCTACATGTTAACAGATCACTACATATAAAGTGAATTCTGATAGAGAACAGATTAGGAGATGACTTAGCGTGTAAAGGAATTATTCCCATAGAAGTCATTTCTATAATAGTATAGGATGAGGACCAAGATTTTTCGCCAAGAAGAAATCGATCTGCTGTGACAGACAGCGACCAGATCACCGACCAGATCGATGTTCACAGCAAAACACCAGATCGATAGAGTCATCAAACCAACAGATGACATCATCCTACACATCATATCCTCTTTCCACGTCAAAATTGAAGTCCATCCAATAGGGTTTGGAAGAGAATCATTGATTGACACGAAGAAGGAAAGTAACCGTTAGCAATCTGCTTTCCATACTTAGGGGATTGGGTCAACGTTTCTACAAGGCAAGAACAGATATGATGGATATCATTGACTGGCAATCTACAATCAACCTCACGCCAATCAACAAACGGCTAGAATTTAAAATTCAAAGCCTATATATTTGAAGTTCAAGGTCTGGAGAAAAGATGTACGTGCGCTATATCGTTAAAGTCACTCTCAAGCAATCAATCTCAACATCA
The DNA here is from genome assembly GCA_026898415.1 of Leonotis leonurus. Lineage (NCBI taxonomy): Eukaryota > Viridiplantae > Streptophyta > Magnoliopsida > Lamiales > Lamiaceae > Leonotis > Leonotis leonurus. The sequence goes on from JAPKLX010000282.1 coordinate 202,928, forward strand.
GACTAAGAGCTTCAAACAACTCGTGATTCTACATCACACCAACCCAGCCTCGATTTAAGTCTATCTTATCGAGAGAAAGGAAATCACCCTGCTAGCTAGTAATTTTCTAGTGGTAACGTAGAGGTAATCTGTTGTAAAGGGACACGACCCTTATTTCGTGCATAAGTATCCTTCTGTAGTGAACCCAACTATTTTTTGTATATTTTTGTATTTAACTCGATGGAATAGTGATAGAATTGATGAACAGATGCAATAGGGAAGGGAAGAGAGAATAATAGAGAGAGAAAGTAGATGAAGTTTGATATATCATTTCTAAACTTTTCTTGATGCACAAGAAGGTATTTGTACTGTGGTGCCCTGAATACAAAGAACACTCACAACCACTTCATTAAAAATAAAACAACTTAATTAAGTAAAACACGTTTTCATCATAATTCCTCACACCAACACTTCACACTTGGAAGACACCAAACGCTTCTCCTCCTTTGACAATTGCTTTTCCACTTTTTCCCTCAAACTTCAATCCATTCTCTTCTGCTACCAAGATCACGTCTTCATCACCTTGTATCTCCAATTCCAAGCCTATGACAATACCCCCCACCGATGAAAATCCTTGTCCGCAAGGATTGAAAGAAATGAACTTGCGGTGAACATACTTCACATCCTCCCAAGTGGTGAACTCAGGACCTACATTCACCCAATTGACCAAGATTTGAGTTACAACTTCCTTGTGACGTTTGATGGTGCGATATCCCCATACAACACACGACTCAATTTTGTAGTAGCTCTCAGAAGTGGTGTCAGGAAGGTCTGAAACAGGTACCTCTTTCTCTCCAACTGTCTTAATGATAAACTTGTAACCTTGCAAATAGGTTTTCCATTTCTGTACAGCCACCAGTACTGCTAGAAATTCTCTTTCATATATTGAAAGAGCTTGATTCTTTTGTCCAGGTGTCTTACTCATGAAGGTAATAGGTTTCTTATGTTGCATCAAAACAGTACCCACACCCGAGCCACTAGCATTGGTTTCTAATATAAAAGGCTGGCTAAAATCATGTAAGGCTAGCACTGGGGCAGTAGTCATGACCTCATTTAACCTGAGAAAGGCATTAGTAGCTTCCTCAAATATATCTTGGAAATCTTCCAGTAATTCATCCACAAGAATGTTCTCCTTGTCCTTGCAGTCAGAGCCCTCTGTTGCAAGCATGTAAACCTCATTTACTGCATCCAAATCTTTGTGCATTAAACTGTATAATGTTACTCCAGTTATGAGGTGACACTCTACATCAGAATTAAGAGCTTGTAGTTTGACTTTTTGCCCATTCAAATATACTGAATATGCCATCTTCTTGTAATCTAATTCAATGGGTGTACAGTGTTTGAGCCAGTCTCCTCCTAGAATTAAGTCGTAGCCAGTGTTTCCCAATATTCTAGGAGTGTAGGTGAAAACATGGCCTTGCACCTTCCAACTGAAGTTAGTAGCCTTTTGAGTACTAATCATCTTCTGCCCGTTAGCTACTCTTACTAGCAATGGTTGTCCCTTTTCCAGTTTGCATCCCAATTTCTTGGCAGTATCTTCTTGCAAGAAACTTAGTGTACTACCAATATCGACTAGGATGTGTAACTGATGGCCATTGACTTCTCCCACAACCTTCATCGTAGTCACACCCCCATCTCCCACAATAGAATGCATAGACAACTGTATCTCTTCCATTGGTAATCCAAGAGAATCCTCAACCTCTTGTTTCACAAATTGTCCTTGTAAGTGAGTTAGTTCCTCATCTTCAGTCATCATAAGATAATTCACCCTGTTCTTACACCTATGCCCTGTAGTAAATGGCTCATCGCAATTATAACACAACCCCTTTTGCCTCCTTTCCGCCATCTCTGCTTTAGTAAGTAATTGAGTAGGTGGTTTAAGGGCTATTTAAGTGGTATTGTTTGCATAGGGAACATGATCAGATTTTTTGTAGAGTGTGGAATTCTGGAAAGGTTTTGAAGTGGGTTTCATTTTTTTGGAAATGATTTCCAGAGTTGTCAACTACTGCCCACCCAACTCAATAGCTTGCTCTAGTGTAGTAGGCTTGAACATGCTAACAAATGATTGTAGTTCTTCACTGAGCCCACTAATAAAGCTAGCTACAAAATAATCCTCTGAAAATTTGTTATGATTACTTAAAAGCATACAGGATTTGAGCTCTTCAAACTGATCAACATAATCAGAATATGATCCATTTTGTCTCAGTTTGTTAAACTCAACAATAACCTTAGCCTCTCTTATTCCTTCAAATCGTACAGAGACAACCTCTAGAAATTGCTCCCATGTAACATCTGGTTGCACATCTCCTATATTCTGGAACCATTGTAAAGCCTTTCCTTCAAAATGCATAGATGCTAAATTTATTTTTTGATGATCAAGGAGATTAGGAATAATCTTAAAGTAGCTGTTACTTTTCAGAACCCAAGCCCTAGGATTAGTACCATCAAATCGAGGAAAATCTATTTTTGGAGTAGGAATATGAAAAACATGATGAGGAGCATCTACCTTCCATCTAGATCCCCCACTACCTTGGGACCCAGAATTACCTTGAGAAAATCTGCCACCCAAAATGGAGTCTGGGTCTGCATAGATTTCTTTTTTGTTGAGGTTAAGTAGTTGCAGTTGCATATCAGCTAATGTGTGTGTCATGTGCTCTAGTTTATCATGCATCTTTGTATTCATACCATCAATTTGTTCTTGCAGCTTCATTTCAGTTGCTTCTCTCTTCAAGGATTCAGCCTGCAATATCTGATCCAACTTCTTCTGAGCCTCCAGGAGATCTTTGAAACGAGTAGACTCAGCTATGTCTGCTCTGATACCAATTGTAGTGAACCCAACTATTTTTTGTATATTTTTGTATTTAACTCGATGGAATAGTGATAGAATTGATGAACAGATGCAATAAGGAAGGGAAGAGAGAATAATAGAGAGAGAAAGTAGATGAAATTTGATATATCATTTCTAAACTTTTCTTGATGCACAAGAAGGTATTTGTACTGTGGTGCCCTGAATACAAAGAACACTCACAACCACTTCATTAAAAATAAAACAACTTAATTAAGTAAAACACGTTTTCATCATAATTCCTCACACCAACACTTCACACTTGGAAGACACCAAACGCTTCTCCTCCTTTGACAATTGCTTTTCCACTTTTTCCCTCAAACTTCAATCCATTCTCTTCTCCTGCCAAGATCACGTCTTCATCACCTTGTATCTCCAATTCCAAGCCTATGACACCTTCTAGCTTTGATTGATACTTTTGACTCGTTCTCCACGAGTATAAAGAAGAAGAGTATCCTAGTAGTGGATAATCTAATCTAGTTTTGATCAGATCGTGGACGTAGGGTTTTCCCGAACCACGTTAATCAACTGTGTTATTTATCTTTCTGCATATTTACTTTTAGTTGTTTATTATTCTAACTCTCTGCACTACCATATAGATTGCATCTCAATCAATCTGCTTTAATCTATCTGGCTAATCTTTAAGGTTTTCAATATAAGAGCACCAACTAAATCCACCATATTTCCGCACACACTATACTTAGAAAATAATAAGATCACTCTTATTATTATCTGAGCATTTACACTAGAGAGCAATCTGTCTGGACTGATCTGGTATCGATCTGTTGATCAATCTAGTCAGTTATCTGCCGAGCAATTTTTTGTTTAAGAATAGCTTGAACTCTCTAATAAATAACCAAGTAAACTGAAAAGTTTGTATTTGGTGTATTCCCCCCCCCCCATACACCAAACCTTGCTCTTTCGGGACCAACAAGTGGTATCAGAGCAGTGTTTCAAACGACCATTATTTCTGCTTCACAGGATTAATACCCGCGTGGTCAACTTGAATAGATCTAGGAAAACCTATCTTTCATTCACATGCATACTATCTGCTATGGAATCATCTGTTGTTAGGGCTTGTGAAGAATTCTCTATCCCAGGATATCGAGAATGGAGTTTCAGAATCAAAACTGCACTCAAAGCCCATCACTAACTGATGTGGAAAGTACTTGAAGGTCCACTGGAGATCACTGAGGAAAAGACTGTAACTACTTCAACTGGAGTAACTACCCAGATAGTTCCTAAAGATCCAAGAAAATACACTTCGGAGGAACGTCGCGAAGCCAATCTTGATGACTTTTCTAAAGGGATCATATCTAGCACAGTCAAAGGCGTACATCTGGCCAAAATCCAAGATCTGGATACTGCCAAAGAGATGTGGGAAGCCTTAAGAGACTTGTGTCTAGGATCAGAGGTCATGATTGAGAACAAGCTGTCTCTTGCCTGCAATAAATACGATGAATTCAAAATGAAATCAGGCGAGACCATTGAGCAAATGAAAATGAGATTCACTGGAATCCTCCTTGAGATATCAGCGTTCAATAAGAACAAATATACTCAAAGAGAGAAGAACATGAAAGTACTCAGAGCACTTCCACCTAGCTGGGAGATATATGCTGCAATGCAACCACTTCGTGCAGACTTCAATGAACTCTCTACAGAAGCTTTGTTTGATCATCTTGAAGGCCATGAATGTGATATACAAAGAATTCGTGGACCAGATCATCTGTCAAAAAAGGCAGAAAGCAGCTCGAAGAAGGACAAAGAAATAGCCTTTAAAGCGAAGAGTAAACCAGATGAACCTTCTGAACCTTCTACACCAGATGAAGAGAAAGGTTATGACAAATTACTAAATGAGTTTGCAATGATTGCCAAACGCATGGACAAGATGGAGGTCAGATCGAAGAAATTCAGACGTTTTTACAAAGATAATAAAAATAGATTCTACAAGAAACGTGACAATGATCGATCTGATAGCAAGGATGAATCAAAACAATAGATAGGTAAATTCTCAAAAACATCTAACTCAACGGATTATACCTGCTTTGGTTGTGGTAGAACAGGTCACTTAAAAACAGATTGTCCTGATCTGTCCAAAAGCCAAAGAGAAGAGTTGAGAGCAAAAAGAGATCGAAAATCAAATATGAACGCAAAGCCATGCTAGCTGAACAAGAATCAAGAAGCTCGAGTTATTTTTCAGATAGCTCATCAGAAAATGATGAAGCATTCTTTGCTGATGACGAATAAAGCTAGGATGAATGCTATGTGAGACTAGACAACGGTCTGGATGAAGTCGAGGTAAATTATTGCAATTCCAACTCCTCAAATGATAATGATCTGGAACAAGAAATAGAAGATCAATCTGAATACTCATGGGAAGAAGTGAATGAGATGTTCAAAAGCTATTCGAGCATCAAAAGACTGTTTAGAGAAGTTGTAGAAGAAAATGATAGGCTAAAGAAATCTAAACAGATATTAAGCATAGCTAACACCCAATTCGTTGCCCAAGTAACTGATCTGGAAGAACAGATCAAGGGAAAAGATAGAGAGATTCACTCTCTAAACTCAAAGGTTAAAGATCTCATCAACAGAAACAACGTAGCTGAAGAAAAGATAAAGAAAGGTAAAGAAATGATCTACTAAAGTGATGAACGTGCCAAGCTGCTAATCAATCTGCAGCAAAAGGGTACATCTGGATTAGGATATCCAGGTCACTCGGAAAAATCTTCGGGAACCATAAACTTTGTACCAGAGAGAAAGCAAACACCAGATCAAGTAATAAATCTGAGAAACAAGAAAGATTATCACCAGAAGATGATGATAAAAGAGACAGGGTACAAACAATACTACCAAACAAATGGAACCAGCTCATTACACAGAAACAGATCATGTTCATAAAAAGAATGTCAACAGGATATTTTCCATCAAAAATGTCAACAGGGCAAAGAATGTCAACAGGACAGTATCTATCAAAAGGGATTGAAGAATGATGGAATAGAGAGACATCATCCATCTGTATTTCACCCTCTGTCTAGAGTTGATAATGATGGGAACATCATTACTTGCTATATTTATGTTCCTAACCCAAAAATATTCTGGATTCGAAAGGGAACATTTTCTAATAAACAAGCACCCAAACGTTGAAGGGTAGCTAAGTTTAACTAATTGCAGGACCAGAAGACTGCAAGAAGAAACAAGATAGCAAGAGGAACAATCTGGATAATTGATAGTGGATGTTCGAAGCACATAACATGTAACAAGAACTTACTATCAGATTATGTTGAAAAGCCAGGACCACAGGTCACCTTTGGATGTAACTCAAAAGGATACACCAGAGGATATGGAAAAGTAAAGGTTGGCAAGACTACCATCTCAAATGTATCATATGTTGAGGGTCTTAGCCACAATCTGTTTTCGGTTAGTCAATTCTGTGCAAATGGTAATCAGATCATCTTTGATACTAACATTTGCTTTGTGAAGAACAAGGAAGGAGATGAGATACTCCTTACCGGAAAATTGCAGGACAGGTTATATATTGTCCAGTGGACAAACCAGATCGAGACCTGCTTAGTTACTAAAACTGTATCAGAAACAAGCTGGTTATGGCACAAGAGATTGAGTCATCTAAATTTCAAGTCAATCAACAAGATTGCAAAAGAGAAATTGGTGGAAGGTTTCCCAGATCAAGTATATGATAAAGATGATATATGTAATGCTTGTTAGGCTGGAAAGCAGACCAGATCATCCTTTACAAGCAAAACAGCTCACTCAACATCAAGAATACTAGAGCTTTTGCATCTGGATCTTTTTGGACCTGTAAAACCACTAAGTGTAAATGGAAGAAAATACATCTTAGTAATCATAGATGACTATTCAAGGTTCACTTGGGTCATCTTTCTATTAAAGAAAAAAGAGACACTAGCAAAACTGCTCAATTTTCTACACAAGATCACCAAACAGAAGGAGGTGAATATAGCTACTATCAGAACAGATCGAGGAACAGAATTTCTCAATCAAAAGATTGAAGCATACTGCAATAAGATGGGGATCACTCATCAAACTTCAGCTGCTAGAACACCTCAACAGAATGGAGTTGTTGAAAGGCGAAACAGATCACTAAAAGAAGCAGCCCGTACTATGCTAAATGCTACCAATCTACCCAAGAAATTTTGGGCAGAAGCTATTTACACAGCCTGCTATACTCAGAACAGATCATCAATTACACTCAGACATGGAAAGACACCATATGAGATCTGGAACAATAGAAAGCCTAAGATCTCTTACTTTCGCACTTTCGGTTGTTTGTGTTACATACATAATAATGAGAAATCTAAAATGAAGACTTTTGATAGCAAAACTGATCCTGGATTATTTTTAGGATATTCTGATGTCAGTAAAGCGTATCGAGTCTACAATAAGAACTCTCATATTGTGGAGATAATACCTCATATTATTTTTGATGAGTCTATCGTTGAGTACAGGCCACCAGGATGATAAACAGATAGAAAACCAGATGACTACAAGAAAGATGAATGAGTTGCTATTAGAAGATATTCTAATCTGGAACTCAAAAAGTGATGATGAAGAGATCAATACTCCACCTACTGCTGAAGAAATCATACAGCAAGGGGGAACAATCTGGATAATAGATAGTGAATGTTCGAAACACATGACTTGTGACAAGAATCTACTATCAGATTACATTGAAAAACCAGGACCACAGGTCACCTTTGGATGTAACTCAAAAGGATACACTAGAGGGTATGGAGATATAAAAGTTGGCAAGACCACCATCTCAAATGTATCGTATGTTGAGGGTCTTAGTCACAATTTGTTTTCAGTAAGTCAATTATGTGCTAATGGTAATCAGATCATTTTTGATACTAACAACTGCTTTGTGAAGAACAAGGAAGGAGATGAGATACTCCTTACTGGAATATTGCAGGATAGGCTATATATTGTCCAATGGTCAAACCAGATCGTGACATGCTTGATCACTAAAACTGTATCAGAAACAAGCTGGATGTGGCACAAGAGATTGAGTCACTTAAATTTCAAGCCAATCAACAAGATAGCCAAAGAAAAATTAGTGGAAGGTCTACCAGATCAAGTATATGATAAAGACCATATATGCGATGCTTGTCAAGCTGGAAAGCAAACTAGATCATCCTTTACAAACAAAACAGCTCACTCAACATCAAGAATACTGGAGCTTCTACATCTGGATCTGTTTGGGCCAGTTAAACCACTAATCATAAATGGGAGAAAGTACACCTTAGTCATCATAGATGACTACTCAAGGTTCACTTGGGTCATCTTTCTGTTAAAGAAGAAAGAGACACTTGCCAAACTACCTGATTTTCTACACAAGATCACCAAACAGAAAGAGGTGAATATAGCCACCATCAGAACAGATCGAGGAACAGAATTTCTCAACCAAAAGATTGAAGCATACTGCAATAAGATGGGAATCACTCATCAAACTTCAGCTGCTAGAACACCTCAACAAAATGGAGTTGTTGAAAGGCGAAACAGATCACTTAAAGAAGCAGCTCGTACTATGCTAAATGCTACCAATCTACCCAAGAAGTTCTGGGCAGAAGCTATCTACACAGCCTGTTATACTCAAAACAGATCATCAATTACACTCAGACATAAAAAGACACCATATGAGATCTGGAACAACAGAAAGCCTAAGATTTCTTACTTTCGTACTTTTGGCTGTTTGTGCTACATACACAATAATGGGAAATCTCAATTGAGGACTTTTGATAGCAAAACTGATCCTGGAATATTCTTAGGATATTCTGATATCAGTAAAGCATATCGAGTCTACAATAAGAACTCTCATATTGTGTAGGTAACACCTCATGTTGTTTTTGATGAGTCTATTGTTGAGTACAGGTCACAATATGATAAACAGACAGAAAACCAGATGACTACAAGAAAGATGAATGAGATATTACTAGAAGATATTCTTGTCTGGAATTCAAAAGGTGGTGATGAAGAGATCAATACTCCACCAATTGCTGAAGAAATTATACAGCAAGGGGGAACAATCCAACATGAACTGGATGAAAACAGATCACCAACTGAAAGCAATGTAACAGTCATTGCAGATGATAATCAATCTGAAAATCCAAATCCAGAAGCAAGAACAGATGAGAATCCATTTCAAGCTTCATCAACAGCACACACTAAATTTGAGGAACCAACAGATCAACCTGATCCTGAGATATCTGATGAAGAGATGACCAGGAGAAGGAGATGGATACAAGATCATCCACCAAAACAGATCGTTGGGAACCCTTCAGATCGTGTGAAAACAAGAAGAATGCATGGAGAAAGTGCCTTGTTAAGCTGCTATCTCTCTCGCATTGAACCATCTGATGCTCATGAAGCACTACAAGATGCAGATTGGATAACAACAATGCAAGAAGAACTCAATGAGTTCAAAAGAAATGAGGTCTGGTATCTCGTGGACAGACCCAAACACCAAGGAGTAATTGGTGTAAAATGGGTGTTCAAAAATAAACGAGATGAAAAGGGTGAAGTAGTCAGAAACAAAGCTAGATTAGTAGCTAAAGGCTATAATCAACAAGAAGGCATTGATTTTGATGAAATATTTGCACCCGTAGCCAGACTAGAAGCTATAAGGTTGTTCTTAGCATATGCTGCACACAAAAGATTCAAGGTATACCAGATGGATGTCAAAAGTGCCTTCCTAAATGGTATCCTTGAAGAGGAAGTCTATGTGGAACAGCCACCTGGATTCAAAGAAGCAGATCCAAATCAGAAAGTATACAGACTGACAAAAGCAGTCTATGGTCTAAAACAAGCCCCTAGAGCTTGGTATGAGACCTTGTCTACATTTCTACTAGAATCTGGATTCAGAAGAGGATCAGTTGACAAAACTCTGTTCACCATCAAAGTAAAAGAGAATATCCTTTTAGTACAAATCTATGTAGATGATATCATATTTAGATCCCAATCTACTTATTTGTGTGATAAATTTGTTGGACTTATGAAAAATATGTATCAAATGTCCATGATGGGCGAAATGAGTTTCTTTCTAGGTTTGTAGGTCAAGCAATTACCAGATGGCATCTTTATTAATCAAGCAAAGTATATTAACGATCTGCTGACTAAGTTTGGGATCAAAGACAGTAAACCTGTTAAAATTCCAATGCAGACCAACGGGAAAATTGATCCAGATCCAGAGGGAAAACAAGCAAATATCACTCATTAATACAGAGGGATCATAGGATCACTACTCTACCTAACTGCCAGTCGACCTGACATAACATTTGCAGTAGGTGTATGTGCAAGATATGAAGCAAATCCCAAGGAGTCTCACATGGAAGCAGCTAAGAAGATATTAAGATATCTTAAGGGAACAACTCACATTGGACTATAGTACCCATGTGAAGACAACTTTGAGCTAACTGGATACACAGATTCAGATTATGCTGGATGTAAGCTGGACAGAAAGTCAACATCTGGTACATGTCAGTTTTTAGGAAATAAACTGATCTCTTGGTTCTCAAAGAAGCAGACATCTGTTGCCACATCAACCACAGAAGCTGAATATATGGCAGCAGGAAGTTGTTGTGCACAAATACTCTGGTTAAAACAACAACTCAAAGACTATGAGATCGATGTCAAAGAGATACCCATTTTCTGTGATAGCTCTAGTGCTATAGCAAGCACACAGAATCCTGTTTTGCATATCAGATGCAAACACGTAGATGTGAGACATCACTTTATAAGAGATCATGTTGAAAGAAAACATGTACAGATCGAGAAGATACACACTGAGATACAGAGAGCAGATATTCTCACCAAAGCATTACCAGAAGAAAGATTTAAGATGCTTTGTGGGAAATTAGGATTGTTAAATCTGGAAGAGAGGACCAGATAGTCTTAGAACAGATCATGTAAAATTCCAACTGGGAATTAACATCAGATCATCTAAGTACAAGTTAATGATCAAACATATCAATCAAATTCCAACCAGGAAGTATTGACAGATCATCTAACTAGATTGATGTCCAAATTTGAAAGTGGCATAAACAGATCGATAATATTGACTACAGTTCGTTAATTAGGAGATCGATCTGGACCAGATGACTAGCAGCCACGTGGATATTAATTAGCCTTTTTATTCCCATTACTTGGTCAAGGGGGAAAGTCAACAAGATACGGCGATTATATCAATTTAATCATAGCATATATATCTAAATCCTGACATAATATACCAAATCTTTTATTTTTGTGATGATTAGTATTATGTTTGGGAACTGTGATCGTGGAGATATTTACCAAATCCAGAAAAAGGAAGCAATTTGACGGCTTAAACAAACACGCGCCACACTGCAACCCTATGATCAAAAGCGCGTGAATCAGACGCAGAGTAAAGGCGGTAATAGACTACAGGTCTATACCTTAGAAAGGCGGGAAAAGCTGAAAAAGGGAAGGATATTAATTATTTTATTATTTTGTTTATCACTTCTATATATTTGGTTAGGCGATTCAACTTTCATCTTCACTTCTTTTCTTCTGCAAACACTTAGCAAGTTTCTCCTTTCACCATTTCTAAAATCTCTCAAACCTCTCACCAATCTATCTTTACAAATGGCTCCCAAATCAACCTTGTTTCTCGACCAAGTCAAGTTTCTAAACAAATACATTTCTCAAGACCTATATGCGGTTCTTGACACCCATGGTTTTCATAAACTCGACAAAGCCTTCGACCTTGTTAAGCAGTGCAAAGGTTTCTGTTAGTTATATATATATTTAAAGGCTTTATATCCTTATTATCTGTCTTATGTGAACTGCTATGACTTGAAAATTCAAATTTGTCCATAAACATGCATTCAAGAACAATTTCTTTTTAACAATGAAACTCATATTCTGTAAACTGCTACTGAGCACTCATACTTCATTGATGGAAGGATAGTGCTCATCTATACTGTTTTGACTTTGCTGTAGGATTTCACAATATCATTACCACACATCCTCTCCATTTCTTGCCCAAAGAAGTAGCAGCCTTCTATCACTCATGGCAAGGAGAGAAAGGTGGGAATGAAGCTACCATCCGAGTCAGCAAGGGCAGCACCATTAGCAACACAACATATAACGTGCTAAACATAATAGATGAAGTCTACAAATTGAAGATGAAGGTCTTAGCCTTGGAGATCTAACGGACGAGCAACTACAAGAGGCCGTAGAGATGGTGATGGTAGTGCCCATTCATTATACGAACAAGATGTTCAATAGGGCACTGCTTGCACCTGAATTCAAGATCGTATTCGAATTCGTCCAGAGAATTTTCATGAATCACAATGGTTCCTACGACCAAGTCACTCAAGAAAAATTCAAAATCCTTGCTACTGTCGTGCTGAATCTGCCAGTGAACTGGAGCAGAATTCTCTTTGATCTCTTGGCAAAGGAGGCCAAGATGATCACGTTTGTGAAAGGAGCAAGCCCTGGGATTGAAGTGAGGAGGAGCAGCTTGAGACACTCCACCAAGATCAGCTACATGCTGGAATCGTTCTTCAAACAACACAAGTGGGATACCATGGTTGAATTCAACGATAGATTGCACTTCCCCAAGGACCAACATCAAATTGAGATGTCTATGGGAATTTCTGCCAATCTGATAGCCAGGGTGACAGACCCTGTTTATGCCAACGCATTGATGGAGATAGGAAGCTCCAACCCAATCTGGGTTCCACCATCTGCCACTGCTGAGAAATCCACCAAGTCCAAGATCACAAAAGAAAAACAAGTTGAAAGGACCCCTTCCAAGAGTCACCAGGAGAGCCAGCTCAGTGGATACTGACACCTCCACAGCAACTCAACAACCAAAACCAAAGAGAATGAGATTACAAAAACTTGTGGAAGAAGTCCAGGTTCAGGAACCTGCCGTTGCTGAAACATCTATCCCTCAACAGGAGGTTGAGGATGAGGATATCCTGGTCGGGGGTCCACCAGAGGATGTTGCCCCCATCTCCTCCTTAGACCCAAGCCAGGTCAAGGACTTCGCACCTGCTCACACTACTAGCCCATCATCTGCTGAACAACTCGAGCAGATTGATGAAGAAGAAGAAGGTGAAGAAGAATCCTCTGATGAGGATGTGGAGAAGAAAAAGGCAGAAACAATAGTGAAGTTGCTAGAAGTTGAAGCAGATCACTCAATTCTTAAGACATTTCCTAGAATCCAGTTAACTCCTGAGAGTTACGAAGCTGCAAAATGCCTGAAATTCCTTCTGCTCATCAAGGACAAGGAATTTTATGTCCTTGACGCCCTACTCAAGACGAGATCAATAAATGCCCTCAAGGCAGAAGAAGCCACTCTTCTCAACATCTTTACTGCCTCCTCCATTGCTGAATTGAGAGACACATATCGCCCAGACATCCTGGCCATGGCAAAATATAAGGCCCAAGAGCTACAGATCGATCTCAGATCGATATTTGAAAAGGCAGGGATGTTGGAGTTCTATAAAAGCATTGATGAGGAAGAAGATGAAGAAGGACTTGCTGAAGCTCACCAACAGGATGTAGCAATACCATAATCCGAACCAGATCAGCACCAAGCTGATGCTGCAGAACAGATCACAACAATTGCACAGGCTGAGGGGGAACCAGCCAAATCGAGCAAAATCCAGATTGAAGTGGTTGATTATCCACGAGAGGAGACAGAGCCAGCTAGACTGAGGGTGGGAGGTAAACTAACAGATGACATTTACACCCCTGTTGTCGCAGCAACTATGGAAGAGTTTGTGGAGACCACCAACCTGGAGGATATATTGATGACCCAGCATCAATCCCTATCCAATGAACAAGTGAAGGACTTAATCTCCAACAAAGTGGATAAATTCATGTATGGGACTTTATCCACTGTCCAAGACCAGGCCACCCGAATCCTTACAGAATTCAACAACCATCTGAAATCTCATGTGGACCAGGTGGACTCATAGTTGAGAAGAGTCTGCAGACTGAAGCTTGAGGAGTTAAGCAAGAAGATGGATGATGATCGATCTGCAGCTGAGTAGAGAAAAGAACAGATTGATCAAACTCTGGCAACTATGGAAATCAAAGTCCAAGAAATGTACAGAATAGTTACAGAGTTTGCAAAGAAGGAGAAAGACATGGTTCATGCCATAGTCAAAGATCAGACTGCTGGAATATCTGAAGAAGTAATCAAAGCTGCAAACATTGAAACCAGGGCGCAATTTAGAAAATTTGAGAACGACGGGAAGAATTTTGTGGAGAGGAAGCTAAGCGAACTGTGCTATCCCACGAAGACATTGATTGACTCATATTTTGATGAGATTGGGATAATCAAGGAAGATCAAGAGAACTATAAAGCTGATCTGGCCAAAGCTAAATCTTAATTGGAGAAAAAGATCGATGACTCCAACCTGAACATTCATTCACTGCTTACACACAAGATAGATTCAGAAAAGGAGATGAAGGACATGAAGGAAGAGATCACCTCCCTTAAGGCACTCATCAACATCTACATTGATGATGTCGAAAAGGGGGAATGATCTAGGAAAGGGAAGGAGAAAGTGGCTGCAATCAAAGGCAAAAGTCAATCTGGTGCCACGGAAGAAAGGAAAGAGGCTCAACCTGAGCAGCTAACTGCACCAGATTGACCAAGTCTACCATCTGCTCAAACTCAGAAGGCATCCAAATCCACATCAAGCAGATCAAGTCACTCTCAACCATTGAAAAGGAAGAAAAGGTCTGGATCTGGTTGGTTCTCATCTGCTTCTATCAAGGCAAAGAAGACAAAATAAGGAGAGACCAGCTGGGTCCCAGATAACTTGAAGAATGGATGGGAGGGGCTAAAATACGGCTTCATCATATGTCGCTACTTCATCAGAGAACCAGCTTACTGCGAGGGCACACCGAATGAAGCATTCAACTTATATTTAGATATGAATGACGCAAAAGATCTGGTGGAGGCCATTCGAGCAGCAGCTGCAGAAGCCCAAGTCACCATCACTGCCCCAGAGAGGGAATTTAGAGAATGCCCTGAAATACCTGGCACTAAGCTCCCTGACAAGACTTATTTGCTCAATTTCATCAACCAGCTCGCTGAAAACAGAGGATACAAAATTGATGCTGAGGACCCAGACTACATAAGGGTCAGAGAAGGAGTGTATGAAAGCGTGCAACTAATATCAGATGAAACTAGGGCCAAGATGAAGAAGCAACAGGATGAAAGGAGGAAGAGCAGATAGACACTTATTTTCACATCTTTACTATCTGTAATTCATGTTGTTGACCAACTATAACCTATTTTGGTTCTTATCTATGAAAATCTTTTTGAGTTTCTGATGACAAAGACTTATTGTCCAGAACATCTACAACTGCTATTAATCGTTATAACTCAATAACGATAACCTAATCAATCTGGCTATCAAACCAGATCACTCTTAATGATTTATTAGGATGTAATTGTAAAGTGTGGTTTCGACATCATCAAAAAGGGGGAAATTGTTGGGAACCCTAAAGTATTTTGGTTTTGATGATGATATCTAGAAACACACTTAGTCCTTTTTTTTTAGAGTTAAAATTGTTCTACGTGTTAACAGATCACTACATATAAAGTGAATTCTGATAGAGAATAGATTAGGAGATAACTTAGCATGTAAAGGAATTATTCCCATAGAAGTCATTTCATTAATAGTATAGGATGAGGACCAAGATTTTTCGCCAAGAAGAAATCGATCTGCTGTGATAGACAGCGACCAGATCACCGACCAGATCGATGTTCACAGCAATACACCAGATTGATAGAGTCATCAAACCAACAGATGACATCATCCTACACATCATATCCTCTTGCCACGTCAAAATTGAAGTCCATCCAATAGGGTTTGGAAGAGAATCCTTGATTGACACGAAGAAGGAAAGTAACTATTAGTAATATGATTTCCATACTTAGAGGATTGAGTCAACGTTTCTACAAGGCAAGAACAGATATGATGGATATCATTGACTGGCAATCTACAATCAACCTCACGCCAATCAACAAACGGCTAGAATTTAAAATTCAAAGCCTATATATTTGAAGTTCAAGGTCTGGAGAAAAGATGTACGTGCGCTATATCGATAAATTCACTCTCAAGCAATCAATCTCAACATCAGACTAAGAGCTTCAAACAACTCGTGATTCTACATCACACCAACCCAGCCTCGATTTAAGGCTGTCTTATCGAGAGAAAGGAGATCACCCTGTTAGCTAGTAGTTTTCTAGTGGTAACGTAGAGGTAATCTGTTGTAAAAGGGACACGACCCTTATTTCGTGCATAAGTATCCTTCTAGCTTTGATTGATACTTGTGACTCGTTCTCCACGAGTATAAAGAAGAAGAGTATCCTAGTAGTGGATAATCTAATCTAGTTTTGATCAGATCGTGGACGTATGGTTTTCCCGAACCACGTTAATCAACTGTGTTATTTATCTTTCTGCATATTTACTTTTAGTTGTTTATTATTCTAACTCTCTGCACTACCATATAGATTGCATCTCAATCAATCTGCTTTAATCTATCTGGCTAATCTTTAAGGTTTTCAATATAAGAGCACCAACTAAATCCACCATATTTCTGCACACACTATACTTAGAAAATAATAAGATCACTCTTATTATTATCTGAGCATTTACACTAGAGAGCAATCTGTCTGGACTGATCTGGTATCGATCTGTTGATCAATCTGGTCAGTTATCTGCCGAGCAATTTCTTGTTTAAGAATAGCTTGAACTCTTTAATAAATAACCAAGTAAACTGAAAAGTTTGTATTTGGTGTATTCCCTCCCCCCCCCCCATACACCAAACCTTGCTCTTTCGGGACCAACACATACCTTCATCCTTCAGCTTATAAACATTGTCTATGATGTTCAACACGTTGTAAGTTGTGTTGCTGGTAGTATTTCCCTTGTTTACACGAACGGTGGCCTCGTTCCCACCTTTCTCTCCTTGCCATGTGAGGTAGAAGGTTGCCACTTCCTTCGGCAAGAATTGGAGAGGGTGTGTGGTGATAATGTTGTGAAATCCTATAACAAAATAAAAAAATATAGGTGAACACCATTCTTCCATCAATGAAGTATGAGTGTTCAACAGCAGTTTTAAGCAATACAGAATATCAAGTTCCACAGTTCAATATTTGTTCACAGATGCATGCTTTAAGATAAACTTGATTTCCAAATCAAGATAATTGCACAAAAGCCTTGTCTAGTTTATAAAGTCATGAAGGGCAGATCAAACATTGAGATTAAGGAGCTTATAAAAAATTGAGACCTTTGCAGCGTTTTACAAGGACAAAAGCCTTGTCTAGTTTATGGAAGCCATTGTTGTCAAGAACGGCATATTGATCTTGATGGATATATTGTTTCAGAAATTTGACTTGCTCGATAAACAGATTTGATTTGGAAGCCATTTGTAAGAGATAGATTTTTGAAAGGTTTGAGGGAGTTGGGAATGGCGGAAAAATTTGCTAAGTGTTTGTCGAAGAAGAAAAGTGTAGGTAGTAGACAAACAGTCTAACACATATATATAGATAAATAATAGATGGTGTAGATTAAAAGAAATAAAATTAAGGGATTAGATTTACTCTTCCCTTTTTAGTTTTCCTGCTTTTCTGAGTTATAGACTTATAGTCTATTACCGCCTCTACTCTGCGTCTGATACACGCGCTTTGATCCTAGGGTTGCAATGTGGCGCGTGTCAGTTTGAGTCGTCAATTTGCTTCCTTTTTCTTGATTTAGTAAATATCTTCGCGATCACAGTTCCCAAACATAGTACTAATCATCACAAAAATAAAAGATTTGGTATATTATGTCAGAATTTAGACATATAGGCTATGATTAAAATTGATATAATCGCCGTAATTAGATTTATTCTGCTGGCATTCCCCCTTGACTAAGGAACGTGATAATTAATTATTTTAAATTTAATTTCCACGTGGCTTCTAGTCATCTGTTGTAGTCAATCTCCTTATTAACGAACTGTTGTCACCACTATCGATCTGTTTATACTACTTTCGATCTTGGACATCGATCTTGTGTGATGATCTGTTAATAATTCCCGGTTGGAATATTATTCACATATTATCTGCTCTAGATTGACATGTTGAACTTCGATTCCACCATGATCTGTTCTTAATTCCTGTTGAATTTTAATCGATCTGTTCTTCATCAATTTGCATTTTGATGATCTGGTACCAATTCCCGGTTGGAATTTAGTTAATCTGTACTTGTATCAATCTGTGCTATGTCAATCTGGTTCTTTCTTCCAAATTTAACAATCCTAATTTGCCACAAAGCATCTTGAATCTTTCTTCTGGTAATGCTTTAGTAAGAATGTCTGCTCTTTGTATTTCAGTGTGTATCTTCTTAATCTATACATGTTTTCTTTCAACATGATCCCTTATAAAGTGATGTCTTACATCTATATGTTTGCATCTGGTATGCAAGACAGGATTCTGTGTGATTGCTATAGCACTTGAGCTATCACAGAAAATGGGTATCTCCTTGACATCAATCTCATAGTCCTTCAGTTGTTGCTTAAACCAGAGTATTTGAGCGCAACAACTCCCAGCTGCCATATATTTGGCTTCTGTGGTTGATGTGGCAACAGATGTCTGCTTCTTTGAGAACCAAGAGATCAGTTTATTTCCTAAAAACGGACATGTAACAGATGTTGATTTTCTGTCCAACTTGCATCCGGCATAATCCGAGTCTGTATATCCAGTTAGCTCAAAGTTGTCTTCACAAGGATACCATAATCCAATGTAAGTTGTTCCCTTAAGATATCTCAATATCTTCTTGTTGCTTCCATGTGAGACTCTTTGGGTTTGCTTGATATCTTGCACATACTCCTACTGCAAATGTAATGTCAGGTCGACTGGCAGTTAGATAGAGTAGTGATCCTATGATCCCTCTGCATTGAGTAATATTTGCTGGTTTTCCTTCTGGGTCAGGATCAATTTTCCCGTCGGTCTGCATTGGAATCTTAACAGGTTTACTGTCTTTGACTCCAAACTTAGTCAGCAAATCTTGAATATACTTTGCTTGATTAATAAAGATACCATCTGGTAACTGCTTGACCTGCAAACCTAGAAAGAAATTCATTTCGCCCATCATGGACATTTGATACTTATTTTTCATAAGAACAACCTTATTGCTTCTAGTCTGGCTACGGGTGCAAATGTTTCATTAAAATCAATGCCTTCTTGTTGATTATAGCCTTTAGCTACTAATCTGGCTTTGTTTCTGACTACTACACCATTCTCATCTCGTTTATTTTTGAACACCCATTTTACACCTATTACTCCTTGGTGTTTGGGTCTGTCCACGAGATACCAGACCTCATTTCTTTTGAACTCATTAAGTTCTTCTTGCATTACTGTTATCCAATCTGCATCTTGTAATGCTTCATGAGCATCAGATGGTTCAATGCGAGATAGATAGCAGCTCAACAAGGCACTTTCTCCATGCATTCTTCTGGTCTGCACACGATCTGATGGGTTCCCAACAATCTGTTCTTGTGGATGATCTTGTATCCATCTCCTTCATCAGATATCTCAGGATCAGGTTGATCTGTTGGTTCCTCAAATTCAAGGTGTGCTGTTGATGAAGCTTGGAATGGATTCTCATTTGCTGCTACTTCTGGATTTAAATTTTCAGGTTGATCATCATCTGCAATGACTATTTTATTGCTTTCAGTTGGTGATCTGTTTTCATCCAGTTCATGTTGAATTATTCCCCCTTGCTGTATGATTTCTTCAGCAGTAGGTGGAGTATTGATCTCTTCATCATCACTTTTTGAGTTCCAGATTAGAATATCTTCTAATAGCAACTCATTCATCTTTCTTGTAGTCATCTGGTTTTCTATCTGTTTATCATCCTGGTGGCCTGTACTCAACGATAGACTCATCAAAAATAATATGAGGTATTATCTCCACAATATGAGAGTTCTTATTGTAGACTCGATACGCTTTACTGACATCAGAATATCCTAAAAATATTCCAGGATCAGTTTTGCTATTAAAAGTCTTCAATTTAGATTTCTCATTATTATGTATGTAACACAAACAACCGAAAGTGCGAAAGTAAGAGATCTTAGGCTTTCTATTGTTCCAGATCTCATATGGTGTCTTTCCATGTCTGAGTGTAATTGATGATCTGTTCTGAGTATAGCAGGCTGTGTAAATAGCTTCTGCCCAGAATTTCTTGGGTAGATTGGTAGCATTTAGCATAGTACGGGCTGCTTCTTTTAGTGATCTGTTTCGCCTTTCAACAACTCCATTCTATTGAGGTGTTCTAGCAGTTGAAGTTTGATGAGTGATCCCCATCTTATTGCAGTATGCTTCAATCTTTTGATTGAGAAATTCTGTTCCTCGATCTGTTCTGATAGTAGCTATATTCACCTCCTTCTGTTTGGTGTTCTTGTGTAGAAAATCGAGCAGTTTTGCTAGTGTCTCTTTTTTCTTTAATAGAAAGATGACCCAAGTGAACCTTGAATAGTCATCTATGATTACTAAGATGTATTTTCTTCCATTTACACTTAGTGGTTTTACTGGTCCAAAAAGATCCAGATGCAAAAGCTCTAGTATTCTTGATGTTGAGTGAGCTGTTTTGCTTGTAAAGGATGATCTGGTCTGCTTTCCAGCCTGACAAGCATTACATATATCATCTTTATCATATACTTGATCTGGTAGACCTTCCACCAATTTCTCTTTTGCAATCTTGTTGATTGACTTGAAATTTAGATGACTCAATCTCTTGTGCCATAACCAGCTTGTTTCTGATACAGTTTTAGTAACTAAGCAGGTCTCGATCTGGTTTGTCCACTGGACAATATATAACCTGTCCTGCAATTTTCCGGTAAGGAGTATCTCATCTCCTTCCTTGTTCTTCACAAAGCAAATGTTAGTATCAAAGATGATCTGATTACCATTTGCACAGAATTGACTAACCGAAAACAGATTGTGGCTAAGACCCTCAACATATGATACATTTGAGATGGTAGTCTTGCCAACCTTTACTTTTCCATATCCTCTGGTGTATCCTTTTGAGTTACATCCAAAGGTGACCTGTGGTCCTGGCTTTTCAACATAATCTGATAGTAAGTTCTTCTTACATGTTATGTGCTTCGAACATCCACTATCAATTATCCAGATTGTTCCTCTTGCTATCTTGTTTCTTCTTGCAGTCTTCTGGTCCTGCAATTAGTTAAACTTAGCTACCCTTCAACGTTTGGGTTCTTGTTTATTAGAAAATGTTCCCTTTCGAATCCAGAACATTTTTAGGTTAGGAACATAAATATAGCAAGTAATAATGTTTCCATTATTATCAACTCTAGATAGGAAATGAATTTCAGATGGATGATATCTTTCTATTCCATCTTTCTCCAATCTCTTCTTAATAGGTAATGTCCTGTTGACATTCTTTGTCATGTTGACATTTTTGTTGGGTAATGTCCTGTTTATATTCTTTTTATGTACATAATTTGTTTCTATGTAATGAGCTGGTTGACCCTTTGTTTGTTAGTATTGTCTGTACCCTGTTTCTTTTATTATCATCTTATGTGGATGACCTTTCTTGTTCTTCAGATCTATTTCTTGATTTGGTATTTGCTTTCTTTCAGGTACAAATCTTGTGGTTCCCGAAGGCTTTTCTGAGTGACTTGGATATCCTAATCCAGATGTGCCTTTTTGTTGCAGATTAACTAGCAATTTTGCACGTTCATCACTTTTGTAGATCATTTCTTTGCCTTTCCTTATTCTTTCTTCGGCAACATTGTTTCTAGTGATAAGATCTTTAACCTTTGAATTTAGTGAGTGAATCTATCTATCTTTTCCCTTGATCTGTTCTTCCAGATCTGTTACTTTAGCAGAAAATTGGGTATTTGTTGTGCTCAATGTCTGTTCAGATTTCTTCAGCCTGTCGTTTTCTTCCACAACTTCTCTGAACAGTCTCTTGATGCTCGAATAGCTCTTGAACATCTCATTAACTTCTTCCCATGAGTATTCCGATTGATCTTCTATTTCCTGTTCCAGATCATTATCATTTGAAGAGTTGGTATTGCAAGAATTTACATCGACTTCATCCAGACCGTTGTCTAGTCCCACATAGCATTCATCCCAGCTTTCTTCTTCATTTGCATAGAATGCTTCATCATTCTCTGATGTGCTATCTGAGAAATGGCTTAAGCGGCTTGATTCTTCTTCAGCTAGCATGGCCTTGCGCTCATATTTGAGTTTTCGATCTGTTTTTGCTCTTAACTCTTCTCTTTGGCTTTTGGACAGATCAGGACAATCTGTCTTGAAATGACCTGTTCTGCCACAACCAAAGCAGGTATAATCTGTTGAGTTAGATATTTTAGAGGACTTACCTGTCTGTTGTTTGGACTCATCCTGGCTATCAGATCGATCATTGTCGCGTTTCTTGTAGAATTTGTTTTTATTATCTTTGTAGAAACGTCTGAATTTCTTCGATCTGACTTCCATCTTGTCCATACGTTTAGCAATCATTGCAAACTCTTTTAGCAGTTTGTCGTAACCATTATCTTCATCTGGTGCAGTAGATTCAGAAGGTTCATATGTTTTGCTCTTCGCTTTGAAGGCTACTTCTTTGTCCTTCTTTGTTCATCTGCCTTTTTGGACAGATGATCTAGTCCACGAATTCTTTGAATGTCACATTCATGTCCTTCAAGATGATCAAATAGAGCTTCTGTATAGAGTTCATTGAAGTCAGTACGAAGTGGTTGCATTGCAGCGTATATCTCCCAGCTAGGTGGAAGTGCTCTGAGTATTTTCATGTTCTTCTCTCTTTAGGTATATTTGTTCTTTTTGAACACTGATATCTCAAGTAAGATTCCAGTGAATCTTATTTTCATTTGTTTGATGGTCTCGCCTGGTTTCATTTTGAATTCATCGTATTTGTTGCAGGCAAGTGACAGCTTGTTCTCAATCATAACTTCAGACCCTAGACACAAGTCTCTTAAGGCTTCCCACATCTATTTGGCAGTATCCAGATCTTGGATTTTAGCCAGATATACGCCTTTGACTGTGCTAGATATGATTCCCTTTGCAAAATCATCCAGATTGGCTTCGCAACGTTCCTCTTAAGTATATTTTCTTGGATCTTTAGGAACTATCTGTGTAGTTACTCCAATGGAAGTAGTTACAGTCTTTTCTTTAGTGATCTGTAGTGGACCTTCTTCTATTACTTTTCTACATCAGATAGTGATGGGCTTTGAGTGCTGTTTTGATTCTGAAACTCCATTCTCTATATCCTTGGATAGAGAATTCTTCACAAGCCCTAACAACAGAAGATTCCATAGCAAATAGTATGCACGTGAATGAAAGTAAGTTTTCCTAGATCTACTCAAGTTGACCACGCAGGTATTAACCCTGTGAAACAGAAACAATGGTCTTATGAACCACTGCTCTGATACCACTTGTTTGTCCCGAAAGAGCAAGGTTTGGTGTATGGGGGGGGGGGGGAATACACCAAATACAAACTCTTCAGTTTACTTGGCTAATTATCAGAGAGTTCAAGCTATTCTTAAAGAAGAAATTGCTTGGCAGATGACTGACCAGATCGATCGACAGATCGATAGCAGATCAATCCAAACAGGTTGCTCTCTAGTGTAAATACTTAGACAATAATAAGAGTGATCTTATTACTCTCAAAGTATTGTGTGTGTGGAAATATGGTGGACTTAGTTGGTGCTCTTATATTGAAAACCTTAATTATAATCCAGATTGTTGAAGCAGGTTGATTGAAATGCAGTTTAAATGATAGTGCAAAGTTTAGAATAAAAAAACAATAGGATATAAATATGCAGAAAGGTAAATGACACAGCTATTTAACGTGGTTCGGGAAATCCCTACGTCCACGGTCTGATTAAAACTAGATCAGATTATCCACAACTAGGATACACTTCTTCTTTATACTCGCGGAGAACGAGCCACAAGATTCAAACATAATCTGGTTGAAGCTTATGCACGAATAAGGGTCGTGTCCCTTTACAACAGATTACCTCTACGTTACCACTAGAAAACTACTAGCTAGCAGGGTGATCTCCTTTCTCTCGATAAGACAGACTTGAATCGAGGTTGGGTTGGTGTGATTTAGAATCACAAACAGTTTGAAGCTTTAGTCTGATGTAGAGATTGATTGCTTGAGAATGTTTTTATCGATGTAGCACATATATTTTTTTCTCCAGACTTTGAACTCCAAATATATATAGGCTTTGAATTTGAAATTCTAGCCGTTTGTTGATTGATCACAATGTGTGATTGATTGTTGATTGCCAATCAGTGATATTCATCATATCAGCTCTTTCCTTGTAGAAGCGTTGACTGAATCCTCTAAGTATGGAAAGCAGATCGATAGTGATTACTTTCCTTCTTCGTGTCAATCAAGGATTCTCCTTCCAAACCTTAGTGGATGGAATTCAATATTGATGTGGCAAGTTGATATGATGTGTAGGATGATGTCATCTGGTGGTTTGATAACTCTATTGATCTGGTGCTTCGCTGTGATCATCGATCTGGTTGGTGATCTAGTCAGTGACTGTCATAGCAGATCGATTTCTTCTCTTTGAAAAAAAAATGTCTTGGTCTTCAACCAAGACTATTGTTAAAATGACTTCTATAGGAATAATTCATTTACATGCTAAGTCATCTCCTAATTTGTTCTCTATCAGAATTCACTTTATGCTTAGTGATCTGTTAACATGTAGAACAGTTTAACACCAATCCAAGCTGCAAGCACTAAGTGAGTTTCGAGAGATCATCATCAAAACCAAAATACTTCGGGGTTCCCAACACCAGTGAGTGATCTAAAATGGCCTCAATTCTCTTTAAAAACCTGTAGAAAACCGCCACCCAGCGACTGTTGGCTTCTTGACTCTGGCGCACGAAGTTTGCAGGCCCAGCGGTCGTTGACCTGTGTTCTCTGAAATTCTACATTCTGCAATTGAGCGTGCGCTGGGGTCCCAAATTTTTACATTCTCTCAAACTCATAACACATTATTCTTCGAAATGACGACTTTAATTTTTAAATTACCTCTTTCGTTTACCCAAATTAGCACGCAATGTAGTTTTATCGTTCTCGTCTTCTCCCCTTCTCTCCTTTCTCTCTCCTTCTATTTGTCATCTTTTCCAATTTTAAAGATTGGACATTTTTCATAGATAATTTAGAGAATAGGGTATTTCTCACATACCATCTTATATATATTCGCATGAATTATCTTTTACATATTGGCAGTAACTTTATTTTTACAGTGTCTATTCTGACAGACCTGTTGGCAAACGTGTTAAATTTATTGTAATAGTTTGTTTCTTCAAGAAATTTCGCAAGAAGCAACGAGAAGATAGTGAAGTAAATTGAAACTCTTAGCATTTTAAATTTATTGTAACAGTTTGTTTCTTCAAGAAATTT
>JAPKLX010000282.1:228293-245808 GCA_026898415.1 Leonotis leonurus
CTTAGCATTTTAAATTTATTGTAACAGTTTGTTTCTTCAAGAAATTTCGCAAGAACCAACGAGAAGATAGTGAAGAAGAGCATTTCAATCACCTTTCTGTGTGGGTTTGCATTCCTCTGGTTTTCCATTCGTCTGTACTGCAAAGATATGTTATTTTCTTTTTGAGCCATTAAGGTTTTCCAATGAATAAATGAAAGAGGGGGAAAATGATGCATTTCCAAGCTTGCATTCGTCTGGTTTTGCATTCGTATTGGTTTTGCAAGAAATCAACAATTTAATATTCTTCTTATACCTTCAATGGCACCAAAGAAGGAGCGAGTGTCTGTAAAAAAAGGTATTTCAATTGTCATGTATTCAGCCTACGTATGAAGGTAGATACTCATGCTCTCTTTTTTATCTTGTGATTGATCACTTATTTAGTTTCTTACTTAGATTTGTAATTATTTATCATGCAGCTGGTGGTGCAAATGTGATAAACAGAAACAATATTGATTATACAAAGGCTATAATTTCCCGTTTGGATGCTAACAATAGATCGAGGTTTAGTAAGTCATGTTTTGGTCGGTTTGTTGAATTAGATATTAAGTAGTCTCAAGTTCAATTATTATACTTGATGTATAAGCACATAGACCCGTCCTTTGTAGATAGGCGTAAAATTAGTTTGTTATTTGTGATCAAGTTTTAGAATTTCGTCCAATTGAGTTTTGCACAATAACCATTCTGCGCTTTGGTCATTGGGTTGACCCCCCAAAGAGTTCCTCACTTCACAATGAAGTGTTTGGTGGAAACCCAAATTTTTTTGTAACCGACATTTTCAATGCATTCGTAGATGAATGTAAAAAATCTGGGGGCAATAGAGATTTATCTCTTAGACTTCGTATGTTGTTGTTGTTCTATAGTTCATTGCTAGTTTGTAGAGCCACGGGAAAGAAATTAGAGTTGAAGTATTTGCACTTGGCTGATGACTTAGAAAAATTTAAAAACTTCCCCTGGGGAATTGTATGCTATCAATTCCTTGTCACAGTCAGTCACAATGCCAAGACAATCTTGGAACACCACTTGAAATAAGGCAAGAAGCCAGCTTTTGATGATTTTGGATTTACCACAGCTATTCAAATCTTCGCCTATGAGGTCCATGGAGTGTTGCCATCTGCTTGTGGAGCTGTATGCAAGCGCAGAGAAGGTGTTTTCCCAAGGATTTTGTGGTGGGAAACCGAGTTCACTATGATGTATGATGACATCTGCAGTTATTTCGAGTTAAAATACAACCAATTTGTGGTAATGCTTATTATTACATACACATGTATTTAAACCATTGCCATTATAGTTATTTATATGACATTTTCTTCTTTTGTAGAAACCAATGGTGCATAACGTTAGAGACATGCAGCTTCTTGAATGCCTTGGAGCTACTAATGAACAAGATTGTGCGTTGATATTGGCGTGGTTCTTCAACAATGCAAGTTGATGCCGCGTGATCTTGGGTATGAAGGTGATAACAAGATTTTAGAATCGCAAAAGAGTCGACCTAAGAGGACTCAGACTGACACAACAACACTTGAACATGTAAGTTTTTTGAATCACTACTTTTATTAAAGTTTGCTTAAAACCTATTGATTTATTCATTAGATCCTCAATTTTTATTCCAGGACTCTAATCTGATTAGAGATTTAATTAAGGTTGTCAATGATCTACGGTCTGATGTGACGGATATGCGAAGTGAGATGAATATTCGTCTAAATAAACAAAAGCATAGAGAGACATGTTTGGATCCATTAAGAGAGTCCACTTCTAGTGGAGGTGTTGATAATTATGAGATACAAGACAATTTTATTTTGCATGCTTACAACGCTTTTAATGAAATGGTTTGTAATTGATGCACGTAGTTTCAATTTAACGATGTGACGAGTTCTGATAATTATAATGCGTTTGAAGAAGATTGTAAGAGGAAACATAGTTCAATAGATATATATTTAGATCTAGGAGTGTTTGATGGGGAAGAAGAGGTGAACGATAATCAGGAGCATCTGGAACAGGATGAAGAAGAGTCTGGGGATAGAAAAATGAGTAGAAAATCTGAAGAAACTGCTGAAGGAGAAGGTGTTAAAATGGAAGAAGTTGAGGTCGAGCAAAGTGTTGAAAAAATGGGTGTGGAGAGGATAGAAGTTGGTGTTGCTGTTGAGGAGGTTTTGGGTGGGGTTCAGCTTCCCTTACATTTTGTAAAATAAGAAGTTTTGAGGGAAGTCTGTGAATATGTATTGGATGCACTACAGGAAGAGACTCATGTTCTTAGAAAATCCTCGTGCTTACGTGGTCAACCTCCAGCTCTTGCTCCAGAAAAACGTAAAGGCAAGAGAAAATGCGAGGATGATTCCTCCGCTGGTCAAGTTAAGAAAAAGCCCTCAAAGGAACCTGATTACTTGTTCTGCAACAATAATCCTTATCCACAAGTTATAGCTACTAATGAAATGATTACTCGGTTTGGGGAGTGGTATCGTGCCAATAGACACAGACACCGTACAAAGTGAGTGTTATGACGTCTTCTTAATATTATATTTCATGGATTTAACTTTACACATTTCTCATCTATTTCATTGTGGTTCTTTAGTAATACAGTTAAAGTAGCATGCGTGGGAGAAGTGAATGCCGCATGGTTCGACCACATATGTAAAGTGAAAGGCTGGCTTTACACTGACGTGAGTATAATATTGTTTTAATTTTCATTTATAATAAATTAGTGTTCTCACTGGTGGGAAATGGACAATCATAGAACAACTTGGCTAGGTAAATTTAGTTATTTTTTTATTCAACATTCATCCACTTATTTATATTTTCTTTGAAAAATAATTTTTGTGAACTTCTTGTTCTTTACATTACAACAATCAATGCAAACCCAAGATATTAAAAATGCTTCATCTAGGGTCATGTCTTACGTAACTGGCAACTTACCGGTCAAACGACATCGCCCACGGCATTCAGTCGACAAAGTGTGCGGTATTGCACACGTCATGGGTGAGCACTGGGTGTGCTATGTCGTGGAGTTGAAAAGACAACAGATTGTAGTTTATGATTCTCAATCAAATTCTCAATCACAGATGGCCGCACTCCTAGATTCATTCTAGGATGTAGTGACAAATATACCGTGGTTGATCAAGCGGGCAAATATCTGGAGTTGTATAGGAGGGGGTGATCTTTTGAAGGATAAGTGGGACATCGTGATCAACCAAGATACCCCTCAACAATGCAATAACAGTGACTGTGGAATATTCGCAATGAAGTTTCTGGAGTGCATTTTGAGCGGAGTTCCTGTCACAACTATGCGCCCACCAGGGATCTTGGATCGTGCTTTCAACAGATCTACAGGGTACTTCAGGAAATCTTATTGTGTCAATTTGTGTCAATCTAATTAATAATGATATACTCTTGTTATTTGGATATTGTTGTAGCAAAATATGCTCATTTGAGTTTTCTTTTGAACGTGTACATTCCATTGCATGCGCCAACATGTTTGTCAATATAAAAACTGAAGAACAAAGCTAATGTCAATATGTAAAAATAAAATGTCTCAATATATAGAAATACACAAACTACTACTACATTTTAACAGAATTATTGTACGACAAATAAAAGAAATCATTGGGTAATGTGAGTCATGTAGAAAATATATAATGATGGTGCAAAACCATTAAAAATTAATTACATTATATTTTGCTTCGTAATTTTTTTATTTTGCAATGTAAATCTAGTTGTTGGAATGAATTAGTGAACAAATCATAAATTTCATTTTATTTTATAAATGCTTATTGAGTAAATCATACTCCATCCGTTCCTCTTTAGTTGACACGTTTTATATTAAACTGAGCTATTATAATAATAAAAAGTGTCAACTAAAGAGGTACGCAGGGAGTACCTTTCATTTGATTTCATAAATACTTATCGACCAAGTTATACCTTTTCAGTTGATTTCATAAATACATGACTTTAACAAATTAAATCATGTTGTACTCAAGGTTTTTTTTTTAAAAAAAACAATATCGAACTCGGTCGTTTAAAATAAAATCCGGTCAAAATTTTACCAAAACCTGGACGCTTTTTACATGATGCATGAACATGCATAAAACGACCGGGTTTATAAATTTATCATTTATTAATCATTTCACTTATGTTCTTTTTTGATAAATATACTTATTGAGTAAATCATACCTTTTAGTTGATTTCATAAATACTGATCATTGAGTAAATTATACCTTTTCATTTGAATTAATAAATACATGACATTAACAAATTAAATGTTGTTGTACTTACGGATTTTTTTTAAACATTTAATATCAAACCTGGTCGTTTAAAACAAAACCCGGTCCCAATTTTACCAAAACTCGACCGCTTTATCCATCATGCATGAACATGCATAAACCGACCATGTTTCTAAATTTATCATTTATTAATCATATTATGTATGTTTTTTTATAAATATATTATTCTTTAAATTTATGTTATAATAATAATTTTTTAACTCAACTCCTACATATACTTCGAATCTGTCATCTTTCATGCTCGTAATTTGTTAATAATTTACATAAATAATATAATGTGTTAAAAAAATAATTTTTCATGCTTAACGGATTTATTACTTATATAAATTTAAGAATCAATTTACAACTCATTTTTAATTACAATTAATATAATTTAATCACAAAATATTAAAACAATATAAAGAATATTATAATTGTAGCTTGTATATTTTGTTGGGAACCCCACAAATTTATTTATGTTTTGATGATGTTTCTCGAAACAACACTTAGTCATTTTATGATCTCTGAAAACCAAGTAGTCAATGTCATCTTTTAAGGAACAACTTAACTACAAAAGAAGCATATCATATGGTTTAATATCTATATTATTCTTACAAAGCTTTCCTGGACATATTGACTAATAAGATTACAAGTATTCACTGAGTTGTACAGACAGTTAGTTCTAAGTTTGGAACAGATTGATTTAATAAAATAATGATCTATCTCTCAATCTTACAGCTAGCTGTCTCCCTATACTTGTCTTGATTTTTGATATCATTATCTCTAGAATGTTTTTTTTTTCAGATCACAATTGTAAAAGAAGTTTGAAGTTTCAAACTTACTTATAACGATCTGTCTTTCGAGACTTAATTTAGAAACAGCTACAATGTAAAAGGAACAGATGGATAAATTAACTATATGTCCTTATAATCATGATGTGACTAAGATAGAAGACTTCTATACTTGAGCCATCCCAAGAGGAAGAACAGCTGGAGTTAAAATCTCTAGCAGCTCGTTGTTCGAAATAACAGGTCGTTCTATAAAAAACGATCTGTCCCTAATGTCTTCCTCTACCATCAAGTTTTCAAGATAAAGATATAAATGTTAATTAAGGACCAAACCAATTAACTAAAGGAAGAACAGCTGGAGATAACTTCTCCAGCAGCTCGCTATCCAAAAATAACAGATCGTTCTATCAAGAACGATCTGTCCTTCATCTCTCTTCTACTATCAAGATGTGTTCAACATGAAGTTATAAATGTTAATTCGAAACCAAACCAATTAACTTATGGAAGAACAGCTCGACACACATCGACCTACTATACCAAAAGCAAACGAGTTGGTCCACACAATAACTATGGTGGACTGCCGACATACCTAAATTTGTCATAAGTCAACCACTCAGTGTATTGTCACATCAAGAGCATATTTTAAGGAATGTCGTACAAGAATATCAAATTAGCAATACGATGAATCATTCCTATTATGGCAAAGCACTGTTAAATCGTGTGAAAGGTGGAACAAGACGCTCTTAAGGCAGTGCGTGTATCAACAACATTGCCATGCATTTAATGCAGCTATTAATGCGAAGAATAATGAATCTTCTCTCTCTAATGGATAGTTTCAGCCATGGATCTATAAATTCCACCTTCACTTCTAGCATAAGGTACGAGAATTCAAGCATTACAATCGCCATTACCAGTCAAGAATTCTTTAGAGTGTTTATCGTTTTTGAAGGTTTATTTTCTAGAAAACAGTTTATAAAAACCTCAAAGTTAGGATCTAGTTTTGATCCAGTTGTAACCCTAGATTGTAGTTATCAATCTTAGGGAGAAAAAGTGTAATCACAAGAAGTTATCTAGTTTTGATAATTCTTGTGGCTCGTACTCAACGAGTAAAAAGAAAGGAGAAAGTTAGTGGATTTTCGATCTAGTATTTGATCGAGCCGTGGATGTAGGGAAAGTTTATCCCGAACCACGTTAAAAACTTGCGTTCTTTATTTCTTGTTTACTTCATATTCATCTTCTTCATACTCTTGCATCTAAAACTGTTATGTTAAGACTTACGAATAACGTTTTTCCTCATTAAAAAGAGCATTAACCACCAAATTCCGCACACAACACTAATCGAGCTTAACTTGTAATAGTTATTCTTGATTATTTTTTATCTTCACATAAGGTCATATTTGAGTAAGATTAAATCTTCCTAATAAGTAGAGTTATCTTGCTACTCTAAGCTATCTTATTTATTAAGTGCGCTTAAGCCTTATATCTTAATTTTAAAAATGAGAAAACCCTAAAATTTTGAATTGGTGTATTCCCCCCCCCCCCTCCCATACACCAATCTAGCTCTTTCGGGACCAACAAGTGGTATCAGAGTAGTGGTCCATTTTGGCCATTGTTTCTGTTAACACAAGAGCTATTCTCTGTGTGGTCATATTGGATAGATCTTGAAAATATTTTCATAGCATAACGCACTTGCATTTATCTAATCATCTGCTTAAGTTATGGAAGGACAGATGGTACGTGTATGCGAGGTCTTTTCCATCGTGTGGTATGATGACTGGAGCTTCAGAATTGAGATGTGTTTGCGTGTTCAACACATCAAAATGTGGAAGGACATCACAGATGGACCTATCAAAATCATGCACAAAACCAGTGCAGAAATTAAAGATGGAACTGGACCCACCCCAACTGTTGAGATAGTCGAGAAAGAGAAAAGCATTGACGACTATACAGCTGAGGAAAGAAAAGAAGCTGGTCTCGATGACTATGTCAAATGATTAATCTCCAGCACATTTAGAGGCATCTACCTTGCCAAAATCAGGCATCTTCAAACTGCTAAGGAGATGTGGGACGTGCTAAAGGAGATCAGTTTGGGTTCGGGTATAATTCAAGAAAACAAGTTGTCTATCACTTGTAACAAATTCGAAGAGTTTAAGATGAAGTCTGGAGAGACAATAGTTAAAATGAAGAACAGGTTCAATGAAGTTCTCATTGAGATTGCCATGATTGAGAAGAATAGGTTCAATAAAGTCATTTGAGCTCTACGTGCTAGCTGGGAAATCTACTTAGCCATGCATCCCATGATGCTAGAGTTCAATTCTCTAACTACTGATTCTTTATTTGATTTACTAATTGGAAATGAGTATGAAATCAATCGTATTCATTGATCATCTAATCCCACCTCTAGTAAGCCATCTGATGCAGGTAACAAGGACAAAGAAACTGCTTTTAAAGTTAAGGCAAAAGACAAGGAAGCAACCAAACAAACACCAATTGTTGTTGTCAAAGAATCATCAAGCTCAGATGATGAGAATTACCCAACGAAAAATTATTCCGAGGAGTACTCTCTCATGGTGAAAAGATTTTAAAGAATGGAAGTGAGAGCCAACAGATACAAACGACTCTACAATGAAAACAACAACAGAAGCTTCAAAGGGAAAGATCGATTTGGTGATCGACCTGAATGTAAGAATGAGGTAAAATCGACCTCATATGTTAAAGCTAATCTCTCCGAATATTCTTGCTTTAAGTGTGGCAGGAAGGGACACTTCGAGACTGACTGTCTCGATATATCAAAAGCGGTTCGTGCCAAAAGAGATAAAAAGCTCAAAGAGCAAAGAAAAGCAATGCTATCTGAAGAGCAATCATCTCCAAGCCATCTGTCAGACAGCTCATCCGAAAATGATGAAGCATTTATACCTGATGAAGTAGAAGATGAATGGGACGAATGTCTCATAGGCCATGACAACGGACTTGACAACATTAAAGTAAATTGTCAAGATTCTATTTCTTCTAATCCACCTTTATATGATTCTAGTGATGAAGATGAAGGTGAAGACGATCTGTCAATGGAAGACTTCACTAAACTCATGGAGGATCATGCAAGATTGAACAAAATGTTTAAACATGCAATCAAGGAAAATGGAGGGATGGCAACAACCATCCAAGAAATGAAGGAAATCAGTAGCTCGTTCAACAACAGAGAAAATGAGGTAATGATTCAGCTCAAAAGTAAGTGTGAAGAAATCTATCCACTAAACGCTAAAATCTCTGATCTAATCCAAAGGGAAGCTACAACAAATAGCAAGGTTGATGATCTAAGTAAGCTGCTCCCTCACTCAACCAGAGAAGACAACTTGAATTCAGATGATAAATAACATGCAAAGAAGGGCTGCAGATCGCACTGAACTTGGATTTGATGGAATTGACAAAGGTCCACCAACGGGCAAGTTTGTCAAAGAAAAAGGGAAAGACAAAATAGTTAATCTCAACAACAACAATGTGAGACAACCTCAAGCTATCTTAATCAAGCAGCAAACGAATCATCAACAACAAATCAATCGTCAACAAAAATATACTACTCAGGGAGTTAGATATCAACAAAGGAAACCACCTGCTAGGGGTAATAATCAACTTGGACAGAAATTCAACCAACAGTAAGCTGCTCCCTCACTCAACCAGAGAAGACAACCACCTACTCCCACTAAACCATCTTCTCCTAAGAAACAAGCTGCATCAACTCAACCACCTTCTAAAATGAAACAAATAATCTACATCGACTTTAGTGGCAAATAGATCAGGCTATCGCAGAATATTTCCATTATTAGACAAATTTGGGTTCCAAAAGGAACTTTGTTTACTGACAAGGCACCCTCTATCAGTAGGGTAGCTGAGTAATTTTTCATTGCAGGATAGGAGATCGACGAGAAAAAAGCACACAGCTCGGGGCGCGGTGTGGATACTTGATAGCGGATGCTCAAAACATATGACGTGCAACAAGGATATGTTGATCAACTATAGGGAGAGCATTGGACCAACTGTTACCTTTGGAGGAAACTCTAAAGGATATACAAAGGGTTATGGTGATCTCCAAGTTGGTAACACTACTATTCTTAATGTATCATATGTTGAAGGATTAAATCATAATATATTCTCCATTAGTCAATTTTGTGCTAATAATAAGAGAGTAGAATTTACAGCTAACAAGTGTCTTGTGAAGAATTTGGAAGGAGAAGAAATTCTGCTTACCGGGATTTCGCAGGACATGTTATATATTGTAAAATGGGACGAATAGATTGAAACTTGTCTAGTAACAAAATCAAGTACAGAGACCAGCTGGTTATGGCACAAACGATTAAGCCACCTAAACTTCAAATCCATCAACAAGTTGGTGAAAGACAACTTGGTTGAAGGTTTACCTAATCAAGTATATGACAAAGACCATGTGTGTAAAGCATGCCAAGCTGGAAAACAAACAAGGGCATCATTTTCAACAAAGGTAGCTCACTCTACATCAAGAATTTTGGAACTTCTCCACCTTGACCTTTTTGGACCTGTATCTCCACTAAGTGTAAACGGTAGAAAGTATACTCTTGTTGTAATAGATTATTTCTCTAGATTTACTTGAGTTGTTTTCATGTACAAGAAAAAGGAAACTCTTGAGAAGCTTCCTGATCTACTCAACAAACTGTCAAATCAAAAGGACACATCTATCATCACAATTCGATCTGATCGAGGAACATAATTTATTAATCATATGATCGAAGATTACTGCTCAAGGATGGGAATTCATCATCAAACATCATCAGCCCGAACACCACAATAAAATGGAATCGTAGAAAGACGTAACAGATCGTTAAAAGAAACTTCCCGAACAATGCTCAACGAAATCAACCTTCCAAAGAAGTTTTGGGCGGAAGCAATCAACACATCATGCTACACGCATCGATATGGCATCACACTACGTCACGGAAAAACTCCATACGAACTGTGGAATAACAGGAAGCCTCGAATTACATATTTTTGCTCATTTGGTTGTAAGTGTTACATTCACAACAATGGGAAAACTCAATTAAAAAGATTGGATAGCAAAAGTGATCAAGGAATTTTCTTAGGATATTCTGACATCAGCAAAGCCTATCGTGTTTTTAATAAAAGGACTCTTGTTGTGGAAGTAACACCACATGTTGTTTTTGATTAAGCTAATTTTGAGGTTTCAGGAACAGATAACTCTTCTTCAATAGATGATCTCACATCTTCTATATTAACAAACTCTACAGATAGACTCATTGACGACATTCTTCTATGGAGTCCACGAAAAGAAGGAGAAGAATAAGAAGAAACCAATGATCAACCTGCTGCAGAAGAGTTATAGCAAGGGGGAACAGATGTACATGCTTCACAGCCAGGGGGAACAGATCAAGGGGGAACTTCACATGAAGAATGTTCACAACCATCTGTTGATGAACAATATGTTCCTCGATCTGTTGTATCTCCAGATCATCAACCATCTGTTCCAGATCTAGTTAATGAAATGTCTAATATTGACTTAAATATTGACACTCTATTTGATGTTTCTATCACAGATCATCCTGAATTTGAAAATCCACCTGATGAGCTAGAAATCAAAGTGTCTGAAGAAGAAATAAAAAGGCGAAGAAAATTGGTAGATAGCCATCCAACCGATCTCATTGTTGGGAACCCAGAAGATAGAGTCAAAACTAGACATATGCATGGAGAAAGTGCTATGCTCAGCTGTTATCTATGTCATACCGAACCAAAAGACATGAATGAAGCCTTACAAGATGCAGATTGGACGAATGTCATGCAAGAAGAGCTAAATGAATTCAAAAGGAACGAAGTATGGTATTTGGTAGATCGACCTAGACATCAAGGTGTGATTGCAGTTAAATGGATATTCAAAAACAAGAGGGATGAAACAGGTGAAGTTGTCAGAAACAAAGCAAGGCTAGGCGACAAAGTATATTGCCAACAGGAAGGGATCAACTTCGATGAAAATTTTGCACTTGTGGCACGACTAGAAGTTATCAGATTGTTTCTCACATACGTTGCTTACCAACGCTTCAAGGTGTTCCACATGGACGTAAAGAGTGTTTTCCTAAATGGAATTCTAGAAGAAGAAGTGTATTTGGAACAGCCACATGGCTTCGAAGTTGAAGATGAAGACAAGGTGTACAGATTGGTCAAAGCAGTATATGGACTAAAACAAGCTCCTCGAGCTTGGAATGAGACCCTGTCCACCTTCTTGCTACAATCGGGATTCAAACGAGGATCAGTGGACAAAACACTTTTCACCATCAAAGTCCAAGGTTATATCCTTTTGGTTCAAATTTATGTTGATGACATTATTTTTGGATCTAAATCTGAATTCCTTTGTAACAAATTTAGCAAGCTTATGCAGGACAAATACAAGATGTCAATGATGGGAGAAATGAATTTCTTCCTAGGCTTGAAAGTCAAACAATCTGCTAATGGGATTTTAATAAACCAATCCAAATATATCAACGATCTCATCACAAAGTTTGGAGTAAAAGACAGCAAACCAATAAAAATTTCCATGCAAATAAATAGACATATCGGTCTTGATGTTCTTGGGAAGGCAGCTGATATAAAACAGTATCGTGGTATTATCGGATCATTATTATATCTAACTACTTGTCGACCTGATATAACGTTTGTTGTTGGTGTTTGTGCTAGGTATCAAGCTAGCCCAAGAGAATCTCACATGGAAACGGCCAAAAGAATTCTACGCTATCTCAAAGGAACAACGAAGATAGGTTTGTGGTATCCATGTGATGATAATTTTGAACTAACTGGTTATTTTGATTCTGATTATGCAGGTTGCAAGCTTGATATAAAATCTATATCTGGGACTTGCCAATTTCTTGGAAGCAAGCTCATTTCATGGTTTTCCAAAAAGCAAACTTCGATTGCAACCTCAACAACAAAAGCAGAGTACATGGCAGCAGGGAGCTGTACAGCGCAAATTTTGTGGCTCAAACAACAGCTAAAAGATTATGAAGTCTACATGGATGTTGTACCCATTTTCTGTGATAGCTCCAGCGCGATTGCCATCACACAAAATCATGTTCTTCACACTCACTGAAAACATGTGGATGTTCGCCATCACTTTATACGCGATCACGTTGAAAAGAAGAACATCAAGATCGAGAAAATTCACACAGATGTGCAGTGAGCTGACATTCCTACAAAAGTATTAGCAAAAGATCGATTCAAAATGCTTTGTGGGAAACTAGGGTTAATAAACCTCATTGAAATCGGTACAAGTGTTGAAAAAAAACACAGCTAGATGTTCCAATTGGACAGTCAACAGCTAGCTGTTAAAAGAAAAATCAAAAATAGCAGATCGATCAAGATGTTAAACAATCTGCTGGGAATTAATCAAGGGGGAATCTAAACAAGAGTCATAAATATCATTTATTTCTCTAACTCTTTTGTTATTTATGTCTCATGATTAATATTAATTTCCATTTAATATTATATAATGTCAAAAGTCCAAAATGTCAGAAAAATTGAGGGATAAAGGGAAGATCATTTAATGTTGCAGTCATCGGTTCCTGTATCGAGGCAATGATGTGACCCTAGGAAGACGCAATATGATGGCGTGTGCATTTCAATCGTCTTTTAGGCGGCAAATGACTAAATCAAGGAGTAATCTCAACCGTTGATTGTTATTACTTTTACATGATTCAATCTGGCCCATCCATTAATTGCTTATATATATGAGTTCGTTTGACTGTTTCTTTTCTTACACTTTCAAACTTCTCTCTCTTAAAACCATAAAACCGCCATTGTTATTACTCTCAAGCTTTTTCTCGAAAAATCTGTCAACTCTCACACAATCACTCAAATCTTTTCAAAATGACTGCATCCGAAGCTAGTTCTTCGTCTTCTCACGCATCTCCGATACCATTGTTGGAAATGCTTCACATGATTGAGGCAAAATTGTCGTCAGAGCCTCGCGACGTACTTACACATCATGGGTTTAGCACCTTAGTTGTTCTATTTGCAAAAATTGAGGCGTGCTCAGGTTAAAACTCATAATAGAAGCATGAACTAGGGTTTCATAGATGTCTTAATCTCGCACATGATTTCTATGATAATAACTGTTTAATGTGTGTCTGAAGGTTAAAATATACATTCTTCATGTTATCGCTTTAATAAATATCTTAATCATGCGTTAAATATTCATTGTTAAACTTGTGATGCATGACTTAAATCATATACTGTGATATTTGCCTAATGAAACATTAAAAGATATCATAATTGGGATATGAAATGGACTAAACATGTTTGATTCTATGTTAATCATATTCTCTATCTGCCTCACTTTTGAAAAAGAGTGCCTATCGTTGTGGATCATATAACATAGCGTTAACAGCGAGCTGATGCAAACTATACACTTAATAAAAATCTATTTTTATAGGGTTTCACAAAATCATCACAACAGAACCAGATTACTATCTCCCAATACAGGTAGCTCTTTTTTATTGCTCATGGATGGAGGATGAGCGAGAAGAGTATACGGTGGAGATACCTGTAGGGAAAACTAAGGAAGAAAACATGCGTACCAATGTGATAAAAATTATATTGCAAACATATCATTTTGTTGATGAGGGTGACATAGTAATTGAGGAAGTCACAAACGAACAGATCCAACAAGCTGTGAACATCATTGTTGCACAACCCTTCACTTGGAATGGGAAGGCATTTAACAGAGGGTTAATGCTTCCCATCTACCGTCAGTTGCTGGATTACGATCAGCGTGTGTTTTTGGGACACCAAGGAACGTATGACGCAGTAATTCCGAGCAAGCTAAAGATAATAACTGTTGTTTTGCTGAACCTTAAAGTAAACTGGGCCAGGTCACTACTCAAGCTCATAGTCGACGAAGAGCAACAGATCGACATGCGCCAAGATGCCGATGGCAATTGCACATGGCTAAATGTCAAGTGACCTCTCCTCCTGTCCACAAAGATAAGCACCATCATTGCTGGATTCTTTCAAAAAGACAAATGGCACAAATCTGTTGAATTTAGCAAGGATTGGATTTTGCCTAGGACTAGGCATCAGATCGAGATGGCCATTGGCACGACATCTCAAATATTTTTTAAAGTTATCGATGATAAGATGAGGAAAGACCTGATAAAAATTGGGCAATCAAACAAAGAATGGGTAATACCAACAAGAATGCCAGAGAGACTATAGGAGAAGCTGCAGCAGCCCAAGCGAACGAGGAGCGACCTGCTAAGAGAAAAGCAGCTGGAAATCCAAAACCAGCTGCTGCAGCTAAGAAAACGAAGAAACCAGCTAAGGAACCATCTCCTGTCGCTAAGAAGCAAACAACAAAATTCCCAATAAAGACAAGAAGAAAGAGGAGAAAATGAAGCCAACAGCTCGCAATCGTCAGGACGAGCTGGATGAGACCGTGATTGAAAATGCTGAACCAATTACTGTTGTATTTCCACAACAGCCACCTGCTCACGAAATTGATACAAGGGAGCTGGATGCTCATGATATTCATGAGGAAGATGTGGAGTTTAATATTCATGAACAGCCTGCTGTGGACTTAAATGAAAGATTGAAGGGTGCTCAACTGATATTCCAACAGTTGAAAGAGAAGGCCACCGCTGCCATTCTAAAGTATATGCCTGGAATTAAATGACACCCACTGTGGAATTAAAACGCTTCTAAACCTATCTGGAAATTAGAGATTGCAAGTTCTACATACTGGAAGCTATCTTGCTGCTATTCTCTATCAATGAGCTGAAGGTGGAAGAAAATAAGTTTCTAACTTATTTTGGATTTTTGGATGTACCGGATGCGCGCCAATATTTTCGCACATATGTGCTGACCAAAATGAAGGAGGAGGCCATTGATTTGAATATCGATCTGGGTCCATTCTATGAGAAGGAGCAAGACTTGTACAATCTTGCTGTGGATTTACAGTCCGGTGATTTCGACGACGTCTTCTATTTTGAAGAACAAACTGTGGAGAAGAAGGATTCTTCAGCTGCTGGTGAAACATCTACCTCACAGCTCGCTGATGTGGTTCACATGGAGAAACAGGCTGATGAACCATCTTCTCAACAAGGAGAACCTACTGCTACTGCGGAGCCTGTAGCAGATATGAATGTTGAAGACTCATCTGCAAAGAAGGAAAAGCCAACTGTTGTCACTGATCGATCTGGTCATGATGAAGTACTAGAACACACTGCTGAAACAATCATGACAGAACCACCTGTCCAAAACAAACAACCATCTGCTCAAGAAGAGTCCGCTGTCGATGCACCAAAACAAACGAAAATCAAGAAGGGGTTGATCCCCATTGTTGAAGGGCCGTTAGTTGATGCTGAGCCCACTGATGAGGTGTTCACCAAAGGCACACCTCCAGGTGGATTTAAACATCATGATTTGGAAGAATTGTTCACTGCTTCTTTGGGACCATAGATTCCACAGTAGCAATTGAATGAGCTCATCCACATCCGCATCAACAATTGATCTGCTGCTATTGCAAATTTCATCTATGCAGCTGCTGAGAAAGCCATTCGAGCTGTTGAAGGAAATTTTCAGCGCGCTCATGACAGTTTGTGTCACAACCCACCTACTTAACTATTGTATTAGCTATGTAAACGGATCACGACTACGTGAACTGGAGGAACGAACTTGACCCGAATCAAAAAGGTTGAATGACAATTAAGTAATGCAACATCAAAGGTACAATATACAGTTTAACGAACCAAAAGGGGTGAATCGGGGTAAAAAGGATATAGACTTTCATAAAAATTTGGACAGCATCTCCTTTGCATATAGGTCAATTCCGGACAAACAGAAAACCCAAAGTAGGATATAATAAGTCAAAGCATATATCACAAATTGTTAGGAACATCCAAACCAACTGAAGATGATATGTGCGATATCAAGTTTCAACGACAACAAGTTGAATACATTCATATTTCTAAACATAACCAACAAAGGATAGTGAGTCAGCAACTACTATACATGACCAATGTTGGTCCCGAAAGAGCAAGGTTTGGTGTATGGGGGGGGGGAATACACCAAATGCAAACTTTCCAGTTTACTTGACTATTTCAATCAGAGAGATGTGAGCTTTCTGATTTACAGATTGCTCAAGGTGATAGAACAGAGTGATTTTCAAATCAATTAAGTTCTATCCAAGTAAGATCTCTCTAGTGAGAGATACAAGGCAGAAAGTAAGTGTGAACTTAATTTCCAGCAATGTATTGAGTGCGGAATAATGGTGGACTTAGTCGGTGCTCTTGTTAAGAAAATCTTTTGAAAACTTAATCGAGTATTTAGAGGTTGATTAAGAATGCAGATTTGAATGAGTATGATAGATGCAGAATAAAAACAACTGAATATAAAATGCAGAATTTAAATGGCACAGTTATTTTTACGTGGTTCGGGAAACCCCCTACGTCCACGGTCTAATCCAAACTGGATTAGATATCCACTACTAGGATACTCTTCTTATTTAACCTCGCTGAGAACGAGCCACAAGTTTTAATTACAAACCTTATTGAAACTTATGCACGAATAAGGGTCGTGTCCCTTTACAACTTACAGAAAACTACTGTAAACAGGTTATCTTCACGTTAATCCACTAGAAAACTACTAGCTAGTAAAGATCTCCTTCTTCTCTCGATAAGACAGACTTGAATCGAGGTGTGATTGCGATCACGAACGGTTTGAAGCTTTTGTCTGATTTTGGAGATAGAATGCTTGAGATTTCTGCAGTATATCGCTTGCGTATATTTTCAGACTTTGAAACTTCAAACATATATAGGCTCTGAATTTGAAATTCTAGCCGTTTGTTGATTGACGTGATTTGATTTGTGGATTGTCAATCAATCATATCTCTTCTTTCCTTGTAGAGTTGTTGATTGAATCTTCTATGATTGGTAAGCGGATCATCTGTGATTGCTTTCCTTTTCCATGTCAATCAGTGATTCAATTTCCAAATCTTAAAAGGAAAGTCTTTAATGCTTCATCGACAGGTTTGGTTCTGCTATTTCTGGTTTGCTTCTAACCTTCTGGTTGTGTCCTCTCTGGTCTAGTGTCTTTCTGGTTGAATATTGACTTAGACACTTTCTGGTTGAGGTACTTTCTGGTAGAGCATTCGTTAACCATTTTCTGGTTGAAGTACTTTGTGGTAGAGCATACGTTAACCACTTTCTGGTTGAAGTACTTTCATCTTTCTTGCTGAAGCTTTTCTGGTTCAACTTTATGTTAAAGTTGACTAGCTTCATTTTCTGTTTGAGACTCTCAGGTTTAGCATTCTGTCTTTGAGACTTGCTGGTTTTGAGATTCTCTGGTTTAGCCTTCTGTTTGTGACTTGCTGGTTTGAGATTCTCTGGTTTAGCCTTCTGTCTGTGA
>JAPKLX010000282.1:251522-269822 GCA_026898415.1 Leonotis leonurus
CCCCCCCCCCATACACCAAACCTTGCTCTTTCGGGACCAACATCATCTCAATGTGCTTACTTGCCTCGTGGCATGTGGTTCCTTTGAGTTTGCCACTGCACCAGAGTTATCGCAATAAATTGTGATACTCGCAGACATACTCGGAATCACATCTAGGTCCATCAAGAAGCTCCTGAGCCAAACTGCTTCCTTTGCGGCCTCTGATGCGGCCACATATCCAGTTTCCATGGTGGAAGTCTACAATACATTTCTGCTTCACACTCCTCCATCTCATGGCTCTACCACCCAAAGTAAACACAAAACTGGAGGTAGATTTCCTTGAGTACCGAAGGACAC
Organism: Leonotis leonurus; assembly: GCA_026898415.1. NCBI lineage: Eukaryota > Viridiplantae > Streptophyta > Magnoliopsida > Lamiales > Lamiaceae > Leonotis > Leonotis leonurus. The sequence goes on from JAPKLX010000282.1 coordinate 251,859, forward strand.
AGTAAATCAGCCTGAGAAACCAAACAATACTCCTTAGTCCTTTTAAGGTACTTGAGTATGTCTTTACGGCTGTCCAATGGCCCTTGTCAGGGTTGGACTGATATCATGCTACCATGCCTACGGTAAAGCAGATATCCGGTCTAGTGTACATCATAGCACACATGAGACTACCGAATGCGGAAGCATAAGGTACGTGTCTCATCTCTTCTATCTCATCAGGTGTCTTAGGACACATGTCCTGAGAAAGGATGATTCCATGTTTGACGGGTTCAATCCATTCTTGGAGTTCTACATGCTAAAGCGTCTAAGTTCTGTCTCGATATAGGACTCTTGGGATAGACATAACATTCTCCATTTTCGGTCAAGGATGACCTTGATCCCGAGAATGTGTCATGTTTCCCCCATAACATTCTTCTTTTTCGGTCAATGATGACCTTGATCCCAAAAATGTGTCATGTTTCCCCCATATCCTTCATATCGAATTGATTGGATATGTATGCTCTAACGTACGACAACATCTTCTCGACACTTCCGATCAAGAGAATGTCATCTACGTATAGCACCTTACCCTCAGACTTCTTGTACGCACAACTTTCGTCAGGGCACTGATCAAATCTATAGGACTTGATAACCTGATCAAAACAAAGGATCCATCAATATGAGGCATGCTTAAGTCCATATATGGACTTCTTAAGCTTTCACACCATGTTTTCCTTTCCTTGAACTGCTGTCACGACCGCACTTTACTAAAGATAGTAAAGTCGGGGAAACCGTGACTTGGGAAGGGATTAAAGAAGGGATAGAAATGGGGTAATGGAACAAGGATGAAACTAAACAACAATCTCATAACTGGACGAATAATTCATCGTACATGATTAGCAAGAAAATGACTTGAGACTTATGCTCAATACATAATAACTTATCATGAAAGAAACTCGAGTCTTAGATTTATTACATAACGATCTCAAAATAGCAGCGGAAAGTTACTTGGATCGATAAAAGATCTACATGTGTGAAGACACGTAGAAACCCCAAGAGTCTATACTAAACAAAGAGACCGACAAAAGACTTTGCTGAGCACTCCCTTTCATCATCACAGCTCAACCTGCACATTTATAAATACATGCAGAGCTGAATACAAATTGTACTCAGTAGACACATACCAAAACCATACGCATACATATATAATTGTCATGTCATCTCAAGTGAAACATAGGGGTTTTGTCTCTAATGAACCTACGTTCACTAAAATCATTATTGTGAAATCTTAAAGTTCGACAGTTGTCTCAGTTCTTTTAGTAATCCACCATATCTGTAACTTATTCTTCTTCTTTGTGTCGGGAAGGTGGCCACCTTCCACGAACACCTTGACCGGCTAACCCGCTCGATGACTCACGGTTACTTTGTGTACACTAGTCCTAGTAAGATAGTTATCCCACTGGGACCTGAATTCGATTCTTTTAACTTCATTGAGCAGATAGGTATCATACAAAAAAAATCATGAACATTTATGGCAAGACAATACTTGAAAGACATTTTCAATTCAAAAGCTTTTTGAAAAGAAAAAAAATACATAAACTGATATCACACACATATATTTTTATAGTGTAAGAAAGCCTACACTTGATGTATAGGGTAGAAAGCGTACCTGTTGTGCTCCTCTTCTTGACTCGAACTTTTACTCCCATATTAACCTTTAAATAGATTAAGGAGTGAGATACTCGAATTGAGTATATATATACTATTTTCTATTTTTGAAAGGAAATATTATCCTTATTATTTCAAGAGTTATTCTCGAGTCTTAACTCGACTAATATTCGAGTATCGTAATCATTGTCTAGAGGCGTTGTTAATTTATTAAATAAGTTATGATTTATTATTCTAATTTCATGCGTTTCATCCAAGTGGATAATTGTTGGGTATAACTCATAAGGAAAATTCTAATTGAATATTTTGATCCTTAAGTCAAAATATTTAATTAAATCTTATAGGTTGGCATAACCTAATTAATAAAACTTGTGTATGATTTAAATTTTTTATCAATTATTATGATTAAACTTTGGGATCGGTACTCCTTAATTAGTCATATCTAATTTGAATAACTAGGCCTATTCAGTTTCTATAGCCAAGCCTATAAACACGACTTTTGATCCACTCCTTTGGGCCTACAATCGGTCCATTAACCTTAGACCCATCCTCAATTAATATTTTTACTCAATACCCTTAATCTCCTTTTCCCCCATTTCATTATGTTGAATGCTTCTTCACTCTCCCTCACCGACTCATCACACGCCTCCCCTGGAGCTCTCTCTCACCGGCGGCATGTTAAGATAGCAAACACACTTGTTCATCAAATCCCAACTCACACACTTATTAATGGCGTGAATCAAGAGACAAGGCAAGTATGGTGAAACAAAGGCTGCAGTTCATTAAAGATGCAAAAGACAATCCCCAAAATGAGCTCGTACAACGACTATAAAGAGTTCAGAAGACTCTAACAAACTAATGCCACGTGGCACACACTCATTGGTATCTTATTAAATATTTACAGCAGCCTAACAATTCAAATTAAATGACAAAAGCATGCATGCAAGGCATGCAAGCACATGCATAGCCATGCATAGTAAACCCTAACCATAACAACCCCCCCTTCCTTGAAGACGTGACTTGTCCCCAAGTCAAAACAAGGCAGGAAAACGAGCAAGCATGGTCTGATAGTCCTCCCATGTGGCTTCAGATTCAGGGAGGTGAGCCCAATGAACCAATACCTCAGTACTCGGATGGTTATTAACTTTCACAAGGCGGCGAGCAAGGATTTTAATAGGGTGCAACAAGACTTTACCATCATCATCGAACTCGGGAAGAGCAGCAACAGTGCGAGAGGGAGCATGCACACTACGCTTGAGAAGACTAACATTGAAAACGGGGTGGATCTTAGCCGTGGAAGGAAGCTGGAGCTCATAGGCGGCAGCACCTACACGACGAACAACCAAAAAAGGCCCAGCATATCGGGGACTAAGCTTCCAAGCCTTGTGAAGACGAACAGAGTGTTGTTTATAAGGCTTGAGCTTGAGGTAGACCCAATTGCCCTCGGAAAAGACACGATCACATCTGCGACGATTGGCACTACGGACCATACGATCCTGGGCTTTTTGCAGCAAGCGACGAATGTGGAGCTGCATATCTTGCTTCTCCAACAAAGTAGTCTCCACCCCAACAACCTTAGGAGAAATATACGATTGCAACGCCAAAGGGGTAGGCTTGTAGCCATAGAGAGCCTCAAACGGAGAAAGAGCCAACGACGTATGAAAAGAGGTGTTGTACCAGAACTCCGCGAGAGAGAGCCAACGAAACCATTTCTTGGGAGAATGACTACACATACACCGCAAATAAGTCTCAAGGCATTGATTGACGCGTTCACTTTGCCCATCGGACTGGGGGTGATACGCAGTACTGAGGTGGTGTTGAACGCCCAAGGCCTTGAACAAATCCTTCCAAAATGAACTCGTAAAGATTCGATCACGATCTGAGACAATACTCGAAGGCAACCCATGAAGTTTATAGATAGCATCCAAAAAAAGTTGAGCACAATCTGAAGCAGTAAATGGATGTTTTAGAGCCAAGAAATGAGCATACTTGGTAAAACGATCAATAATCACCCATACGGTGTCTTTGCCATGTGAATTAGGAAGCCGTTCAATGAAATCCATAGTAATATCTTGCCAAGCTTGAGACGGAATTGGCAAAGGCTGGAGTAAACCCGCGGGTTTAGACGTCTCATGCTTACAACTATGGCAAGCATGACAACCAAGCACCCATTGTTGAACGTCCTTGCGAAGCTCAGGCCAAAGAAATGTGGATGAAATCCTTTGGAAAGTGGCGTTGGTACCAGAGTGACCACCATAACCAGAGGAATGCATATAGTCGATTATCTTAGCCCTCAAACTATCAGAACCAGTGGAGTTAGTAGAGCCTCCCACAAATAGCTTGCCCTTATACTTTAGAATGCCATCATGGTAAGAAAAGAAGAAGACATCATAAGGCATAGTACAGCATGCAGCAATGGCATCTTGAGCTACTTGATCAGTACTATAACTTGCAACAATCTCGGCAATCCACGCAGGGGTGCATGTGGATAGAGTTAGAGCAAGTATATCACCACTCTCCTGCCCAACTCGCGACAAGGCGTCCGCAACCCTATTATCACATCCACGCTTGTACTCAATTCGATAATCGAAACCTAACAACTTAGTTAGGTATTTATGTTGAACCGGAGTCGAGATCCTTTGTTCCAACAAGTGCTGTAAGCTCTGGTGGTCAGTTCGAATGATGAACTGACTATGTAGCAGGTACGAACGCCATTTTTCAGTCGCCAAAATGATCGCTAAGAATTCCTTCTCATAGGTGGATAACCCTCTATGCTTTAGAGCTAAAGACTTACTTAGAAAAGCAATAGGATGCCCATTCTGAAGTAACACCGCTCCTATTCCATTGTAAGAAGCGTCCGTTTCCAAAATAAAGGGTGAGGAAAAGTCTGGCAATCGAAGAACTGGGGCTGAAACCATGGCCTGCTTAAGGGATTCGAAAGCTGTTGTGGCTTGATCATTCCATACAAATGCTCCCTTCTTAGTGAGATCATGTAGTGGACGTGCAATAGAGCCATAATTCTTGATGAACTTACGGTAGTAACCGGTTAAACCAAGAAATCCACGTAAAGCTTTTAAAGATTTTGGACATGGCCATTCCACCATGGCTCTTATCTTGCTAGGGTCTGCAGCCACTCCATCATTACGTATAATATGGCCTAAATACTCCACTTGTTCTTGACCAAACAAACACTTAGAGGCTTTTGCATATAGCCTATGAATTAAGAGCAGATTAAACACAACCTCCAAATGCCCTACATGCAACTCCATGCTCTTACTATAGACAAGTATGTTATCGAAGAAAACCAAAACAAATTTGCCCAAATATAATTTAAATACCGAGTTCATAAGAGCTTGAAAAGTCGTCGGTGCATTAGTGAGTCTGAAAGGCATTACCTTGAACTCGTAAAGCCCACTAGACGTCACGAAAGCCGTCTTATGAATGTCATCGGGGTGCATTCTTATTTGATGGTAGCCTGCCCTTAAGTCAATCTTAGAGAAGACCGTCGCTCCGCCCAGCTCATCCAATAAATCATCAATCAAAGGAATAGGAAAATTATCCTTGATTGTGATTGAATTGAGCCTCCTATAGTCCACGCAAAAACGCCACGTCCCATCCTTTTTCTTCACGAGTAGAACCGAGGATGAAAAAGGGATGGTGCTAGGTTGAATTACGCCTGCCTCGAGCATCTCTCGAACGAGTTTTTCAACCTCTAATCTCTGTAGGTAAGGGTATCGATAGGCGCTCTGCTTGAAGGCCACAGCACCAGGTTTCAATACAACCTTATGATCATGATCTCTTGAAGGTGGCAACTGATTTGGGTAGTCAAACAGAGGCAAAAACTTAGCTATCAATGGTTCAAGACTGGGATGTGGTTTACAGTCTGCAACTACCTTCTCAGCAGCTATCATGCAAAGGCACCCCATGAACGACCCCTTTCCCTTCCTCAAGGTGTTTTTGAGTTGTTTTCCATTGATCATTTTCAATGAAACTTCTTGTTTAGCCCCTTGCAACACTATCTTCTTGCCCTCTCTTTTAAAGCTAATGTATTGCTCAATGAAATCAAGCTTTATAGGACCTAACTGTTTCAATAAGTCCACACCAACGACCATATCACACCCTCCCAACTGAAGTATACGTATAGCCGCAACGAACTTGCAACCTCCCATTTCCCACTCCAATTTAGGGCACCTCGTGTTGTATTCCAGTTTCCCTCCGTCAGCTACGGTCACTAGCAATGGATTGGTGTACTCAACATCACACCCAATCCTCTTGACAGCCATAGCATCAAGAAAGATATGTGTACTACCCGAGTCAATCAATACCGTGACCATGTGCTTCCCAATCTTCCTGTGCAACTTGATAGTATCGGCCGCGAGTTGTCCAGCCAGTGCATTCACCGACAGTTGCATTTCTCCTCCTTGAGGCTCTACCTCTTCCAACACCAGTTCCTTTTCCTCTTCTAACTCCTCGCAAATGATTACGAAGAGCTTTTTACACTTGTGCCCCAGCTGGTAAGTTTCATCACAATTGAAGCAAAGCTTCTTCTTCCTTCGCTCTTCGATTTCAGCAGGCGTTAGCTTCCTAAAACTCGTAGGTTGCTGACTCCCCTGCATCACACTTTTTCCTATTGGTTCCACTCCTCCCTTCTTATTCCCTATTTCTCCTCCCTTACTCCACTGCCTCGACCCTTTACCTACGGCCAACAACTGCAACTCTTGTTGTTTAGCCAACTTAATAGCCTGCCCCAACCTACCCGAATTGAACATCCGCACCGCGCTCCCTATTTCGTCCTTCAATCCCCCAACGTAGCATTCCACAAAATACTCTTCGCCCAGACCCCTATTTCGAACAGCAACAAACGACTTCAACTCTTCAAACCTAATGGTGTAGGTCTGAACATCCCCCACCTGTCTCAATTGATTAAACTGAGCTACTAAGCTCTTCCCATCCTCCTCTCCAAACCTCTCGATAACCCTATCAGAAAATTCCTTCCAAGACATATTTTCCTCCTCCTCCACATACTCAACATACCACAAATCGGCTACGTCTTCCATGTACATTGCAGCAGTAAGGATTCTATCATAATCATCCATTGGATTGGCTATGAAGTATTTATTACATTTCCTTATCCATTGCAATGGATTACTACCCTCAAACTTAGGAAATTCAAGCTTGGGAGACTTACTCGCAGACCCATTGGAGTTGGACGAGTTGCTCTTCTCCCGTCGTGCTCGCGAGTTCTTGTCTGCCTCCTCCGACGGCCCTTTACCCTCGCGATGATTCCCACCGCCGCGTAGCTCTCGTCGAAGTCCCTCTATTTGTTCCGTCATCGCAGCCATCAGAGATTGGGATATCGAGTGAGTTAAGGATTCACCCAAATCCAAAATTTGCTGCTGTATCTCTTCCATTTATGTTTCCATCGCGTTCATACGACCCTCCATCTTAGGTTTCCTTGGCATACGGTAAGCATGAGCTTGTGCTCTGATACCAAATGTTAAGATAGCAAACACACTTGTTCATCAAATCCCAACTCACACACTCATTAATGGCGTGAATCAAGAGACAAGGCAAGTATGGTGAAACAAAGGTTGCAGTTCATTAAAGATGCAAAAGATAATCCCCAAAATGAGCTCGTACAACGACTATAAAGAGTTCAGAAGACTCTAACAAACTAATGCCACGTGGCACACACTCATTGGTATCTTATTAAATATTTACAGCAGCCTAACAATTCAAACTAAATGACAAAAGCATGCATGCAAGCACATGCATAGCCATGCATAGTAAACCCTAACCATAACACAAAGGATTGTAGTCGTTCTCCACCGTGTAGCCTCCCCAATCGATTCATCTCCTATCTTTCTCGAAAATCATTCTATATCTCGCTCTTCTCCCTTTCTCTCGAAATCTCCCTCGGCTCTCTATCTTTCTCTCTTCGCTATGATCTCTCTCCGACCAGCTCTCTCTCACTCGCCAATGTCCTGCTCTAATCGAAACTCTAGTCGGCGACTTCATGGCCGGCGCCCCTGCCTTTCCCTTCCACTCCATCGGCGAAGACTGGAATCGGCCAGGGACCTCGCCGCCACTGCATCCCTTTCTTCTTCCTCTGGTAAATTTATTTCCCTTCTCTCAATCCTTCATTTTCTTTTAGATAATCTATTTAGGTTTCTTATTTACCCTATGCATGTTCTAACCGAGTTTACTGATTTGTCTCTAGATACCGTAGTGTGGTTGGTTCGAGTATGAGGGTGCGGAGGCTAGCACTCAGTTCTCCTCTAGCATGGTAAATGTTGGATTCTGAGAATCCCATTCTTTTTTATTTATTTATTTTAGCTTTCAATTTAAATCTTCATTTCATTCCTTACACAGTCTAGTCTGCATTTCTATCTTCTTCTTTTTTTTATTATTATTCTAATAAGAACATGTGGTGTCAGATTAGGAAACGGGTTCTGGTTTGAAGCTGGGGTGTCCTGCTTCATCGGTGATCTCTACTTCTTAGATAAGCCTTCCTATTTCTCTTTATGTGGTTAGTATTAAGTTTTTAGGACTGGTGTTTGCTTAGATTTCAGTGATTGATTTTAAGAATTTCTAAGTTACAACTTATGTCTTGGGAATATTTTTAAGCTAAAGGTTTGTTCAAACAAATTTATGAACATGACACAAGATTATGATTTCAGTTACAATCTAGAAGTATTTTCATTTTCTGTTGTTGTAAGTTTGGTCTAGGTGAAAATTTCATTTAGAGGATTATGTTATTCATCACAAGAGTATTTAGGAAGACATTCTAAGTTTAGTTTGGCTTAAAGTTCAAGTCTTAACTTAAAAAAATCTTCCTTTACAAATTTTCCCTCAACTCATATGTAAATTCTAGTATCTCTATTCTCAACCTGCAATGTTTTAATTTCTGGAAATGGGTTCTAATTTGAGGGTGGGTTGGTTTATGGTAGAATACCCTTACTGCTCCACTGCTCTCATTAGGGCAGTTAAGATTATGCTACTCTTAAATTTTATTTTATTTTTTTCTCTAATTGTTCTTTGCTTACTTATTCTTATATCTAGTATAGGTAAAGTTCTGAATCTTAGTAGTTCTTTTCTAGTGGTTCTCTATTGCTAATTATTTGATGAAACAATATTTTAAAGAGTACTAAAGATAACTTCTTCATACCTTAAGAACTCCTACACTTTCTAAAATTATGGGCAAAGCTTCTCTCGGCCTTCCTCTTCCTTTCCCCAAATGTTCTAAGTGTTTGAATGTTATTGTGCGAGTGGTAAAAACTCTTTAGGGGGCTAGAGAAACTGGCATTTATAGGAGGAAAAATTTGATTGGGGTCTGGGACATTAGATACCATTTGAATCTCTATTGTATCCCTACCTTCTAACTCCTTTCTCTTTTTTGTTGCTTTGCTGCAGGTTCCCAGAGCTTGGTAGTGGAGAGAGAGAGGCTTTCTTCCTCTTCCTTGAATTAACCTCTGTGGTAATTCCCTCTCCCCTTTTGCCTTGTTTCACTAAAGTATCAAGGTTATTTTATGTATTTTACCTGTTCCTTACTTATTTGGTTATGAATTTAGAAGATTTGCTGAGATTGGAGTTTCTATTATGTTGTCTTATTAGTAGTGTTCGATGCAGAATCCCTTCAGCTTTTACTTGCATTGCAGCTCACCTCTCTTATTTGTCTTTTGTTACAGGTCCTAGGGTGGCAATAGGGGTAAGGAAGGCTGGTTGCCAGCAGCAGCTCACTTCTTCTGCTCTATTCAGACCTACACCTCTCTTTTCTATGTTTCCTCTTTCACTAGTTTGGGGTGGTACTTTGTGAAACTCTATATTGTTCTTGCTAGGTATTGGAAAGTTCTCTACAACTTTTTGTTTTACTAGGTCTCAGTGGAGTTTGTTTCAGCTTTTAACATGAATTTGTAATTTGTCAACACAAGTTTTCAGCTCATCTTTCCTTTTATTACATATATATATCGATATCTGGGCCTTAAAGATCCTGAAATACTTATTAAAATTCTAATTCTTGTAACTTATCTACCTATATACGAATATAAGTTTATGGGTGTGTCTTCATTCAAGAAGTTTATTCCTAATCATCCTTAATGCATATATTTTTGTACAATATGGAAATTATTCTATTAATTACCATTAATTACTTTTCACTATAGTCTCACATCATGGCCTGATAGTTACTAATAATGTTATTTAGTCATCTATTATTCATTAGTAAAATCAATCGACTTCAATTAATCGAGATAAATTTAATTGCAATAATCACAAATTATTGCATCTATTATCTTAAAGATAAATAACGATTATAACTCATTAATTTCTAATAACTTTGAAATCTTGAAAAAGTTCTTACATATTTAATAGATACTAGCTTTACTAAAAGAACATCTTACTTAGTTCATGCAAGTTTATTTTCGATTTGTTAATCGAAAATTCTAAAGAAAAATATATTATCTAACATAAATTTTCGTAAATTTCTATGAAAAGAATGGGGTGTTACAACTGCATAGCCCTCAGGTTGTCGCATATGGATATTTTCTTCAAGACTTCCATTTAGGAAATTTGTCTTGACATCCATGGCTACTGGAGAAAAGGTCTCATCATTATCAATACATTCCTTTTGAGTGTAGCCTTTTACCACTAGTCTAGCTTTGAACACAATGACATTTCCGTCGGATCCTCATTTCTACTTGAAGACCCATTTACTCTCAATGGCTTTGCAGCCTTCGGGCAGATCAACTAGCTCGTATACATCCTGTTCTACCATGGACTACAGTTCGAAATCCATCGCCTCTTTCTAGAGGTGACAATCCTTGTCTTGGACTGCTTCATCCAAATTCCATGGATTTGTTTCATCAAGTCCTAGAACTGAGTCAGATGTCTCTCCTACTCCAATGAATCGGTTTGATTGGCGAACAACCCTCCTACTACGACGAGGCTCCACTACAGGTGGTATAAGTATTTGGGTTGGTGCTAGTGGTGGTTGTGTTTCTTGTGAATTTGGACAATATATAGTTCTAATTTCCTCGAGAACAATCTCACTTCTAGACTTATGGTTGGTCACATAGTCTTCCTCTGGAAATCGAGCGTGGGTGCTAAACACGAGAAACTATTTTTCGGTGTCCTTTTCTAGCACGTGTGCTGGATAACCCCACACCTTCAGGTGTCTTAAAGACCGACTTGGATGGCACCAAGTTCAATGTGTAAACTGTCATTTCTAGAGCATGTTCCCATAACGAAATAAGCAACTCTGCATAACTCATTTTGCTGGGTGTTCCTGGTGCAGTTAACTTAGATTGAATCCATGCTTTCGACAAATGGTTAAAAAACTCAGTACTAAGGTATTCGCCTATGCGATCAGGACGCAGACACGTGATAGACTTGCCATGACGATTCTGCACAAGTGCCCTGAATTCCTTAAATTTCTGAAAGGAATTTGCTTTGTGGTGTATCAAATAGACGTATCCATATTTGGAGTAATCATCAATGAAAGTGATGAAATGTTGCACACCACCTCTGGACTGGGTTTACATTGGACCACAAACGTTGGAGTGAATGATATCCAATACATCTTTGGCTCTATTTCCTTTTACCTTTAAAGGTCTTTTGGTCATTTTTCCTCAAACAGGATTCACAAATCGGGTATGGCTCTACTTGGTGTTTATCCAAAGGTTCGTGTTCCACTAACTTTTGAATCATCTTACGGTTAATATGTCCAAGGCTTAAGTGTCATAGATATGTATCATTTGAAGAAAGACAAGAAGCTTTCCTTTTCTCGGAGTTAGGAGATAAGTTAAAGGTTGCATTAGTTTGTTGCTTGGGTTTTGCAGAGATAGTATACAAGTTGTTAATAAAAGTACCAGAACAGATAAACAAATCTCTTTTCTTGATAACAATGGAATTATCAAAAGAAACTAAATATCCATTCAAAACGAGTTTAGAAATTGAAATGACGTTCTTTCTAAAACTTGGTACGAGTAAAACATCATGTAAAACCAAAACAAAAGAAGTAAATTGTAGCTCTAAATCTCTCACTGCAACGGCCGCCACTCTCGTAGCGTCGCCCAAGAAGATGGAAATCTCTTCGTCCCTAAGCAGCCTGGATCGTAGGAGGGCATGCGAATCACAACAAATATGATCAATGACTCGTGTCTACCCATGAGTGGGCAGAACTAGCCATAAAACATGATGTAACTACTAAATTTGTAGATGTACCTTGACTGTTCATCGACTTCTTGAGAAGTGGACAGTCTAATTTCCAATGCCCTTTCTCACCGCACTTGAAAAACTTTCCAGTTCTCTCATTTTTCTTCTTCGAGATACCACTGGTTCCTTTCTTCTTTTTGGCAGACTGTGGTACTCCCTTCTTTTTGCTTCTACCCATTTTAGGGTTGCTCGAAGAAGCTGGAGTTGCCGTAGTCACCAACGAATTCTTAGGGGAGGACTTCATAAGAGCTTTTACCGTTTGGAGCTCAGCCAGTAATTCCGTCAAAGTATAATCATTTTTATTCATGATATAATTCAGATGGAATGACTCAAAGCTCAATGGTAAGATCTGCAAAACAATATCTATATGAGACTCGTCGTCAATCTGACCGCCTAGAGTCTCGATTTCGATCAGATAGGTCATCATCTTCAAGACATGGTCCTGAATCGATGTCCTCTCAACCATAGAGACGTTCATCACATTGTGGATGGCTAATTGCTTGGTCAATCGGCCTTATGTACCAAACATATGTAGGCAGGGGCGGAGCTACATAGGGGCAGGGGGGGGGGGGGGCCCCCCCCCCCCCCCCCCCAATATTTTTTTTTTTTTTTAGTTCTTAAATTTTTTTGAAAATTCGAATTTTTATGCTTCAGCCCCCACCGCTACGTTGCAGAGAACGAGTTTTCCTAATGTTCGGAAGCTTTCCCTTTGTCAGCCCCTGCCGTCTCGAGTCGAAGTCAAGGTTTCGTATAAGGCTGTCATAGCCATTGTTGGAGACTTGACTTGAGTTGACTTAACCCCCCCTATTGACAATTTCTGGCTCCACCCCTGCATATAGGTTAAACATGATATCCAAAGATATCTTAATGGATTCATGTTGATGTTGCAGTGTGTTAGATATTGAGGCATAATATAACACCGCGCCATCTGGTTAGCACAAACTCATTTATCATATTTAGCCCTCACACTAGAAGATGCATTATCAGCAGGAACTGGTGGACATGGCTCGTCAAGGATGAACTTGATGTCATCAACAGTAAGGACAATGTCCAAATTCCATTTCCAATTAATATAATTATCGTTATCAAGGCAATTATTTCCAAGAATTGAAGCAAGTGGATTGAAAGTCATGCTTAATCAACATAACTAAGAATAAATAAAATAATCTATCATAAACAACATACTCAAATGCAGATAATTGAAAACCTTAAAAAAAGATCATGCTTTGAAACATACTCTTTAAAATAATCCATGCAAGCCATGCTGTGTGATCGATTTTAAAAAAGATTTTACTAGTTATATAACTCAACAGTTAGAGGCGGCGCAGTTCTGCTATAACTACTAAATTATATCTAACCTTATAGCATGAGCCCTGAAAACAAAGATTATTACTTGATTTTAATAATCCCACGATGGAGGGGTCATATTGCCATCTAATAATATCTTATAGTCATCTTAGAGAAATCTTTTCACGTGAACTGGCAAAATGTGATCCCGCTTAGAATCAAAACAAATTACTTCACGAAAAGACCGTCTCATGGATACCATATGTAATCCTTAGAAAATTAAATTAATAAAATGCAATTACAATTTTCGCTTAGTCATTTTTAAAAGGTTTTTAACATGGATAATCACATATTATGACGTATCATGTAAAACAGATAAGATCATCCATAATAATAGTAAATAAGACCGAATTAAAACATGTAGGGTCATAATAAGGCACATAAATTACATCTAATTATCCAAAATAGGATAAAATAAATAATTCCTAAATCTAAGGAATATAAATTTTGAAATCCTCCATCTTCTTATATTGTCTTCTCTGTATCGAAATTGAATCCAAATTGAGCCCGAAAGAGCTCAAGAATTCAAAATCGAGGCTGGGCTGGCTTGACCCTGGCTCGCTTACAGCCGAGGCTACCGAGCAATGGGTCGAGGCTGCCAAGGAATTGCCACACGCAGAGGTGCGCCATCGCCCGCCTGGCGCATGTGCCTTGCGCTAGTCGCGCTATGCCGCGCGCTAGAGGAGCCCGCGCCGCTCCTGGTGCCTGCCCTTTGCGCTGCTTGCTACCCCCTTCTTGCGTGCGATGGCGCCGTCTCCTAGCCTGGCTATGCGCGCGCCAGCACCTGCCGCAAGGGTCCCCGTGACTCACGCCGCGGCCTGTTTCCAGCCTCCGTTTCTCCACCTCATTTTTCGTGTAGATTTATCTCCTACTCAAATTACATAATAAATATGAAAAATATAGGAAAATAATCTAATCTAATTTAAGACACAAACTGGGCACCCAGAAAATGAATCAAACGAATAATTGTGGTATTAAATCAAATAAGTCACATAATCATAGATATATGCTTGAATTAAATCTAGCAATCTTAATATCAATTACGGTCACATGCAAATCATAAAAAGAATTAAATTAATTTATACAATTAATTAAAATATTATGACCAGCTATGATACCAACTGATAGAACCCGTACGAGGGGCTCGTAAATCCGCATGATCAACAGGTTTAATATATTATACAAATAATTAATTCTTTAGCAATTAATACCACATAGAAGAAAATACTGTGGAATTTTATCTTTCTCATTTGCTAGTCCTTCGCTTGTGGAGAAACGATTTGGATCGTCAACTATGAACAACAATCTCCGATTGAATATCCTTAGATTTCCTTCAATCTCTTTCAATCTCCTTCAATATCCTTCGATCCAACCTTAGAAACTTCTAACTAATTCATAATTTATAGTTTGATTATTGTGTGGGCAATAATCTATCAAACTTTAAAGAGAGATAGAAATTTGAAAATTAGGGTTTGGAATCCTACAATTCCTAACTTATTCAAATATTTGAAATTTGAAATAAGTTTTAAATTAATTTTACCAAGTCAAAATAATAACTTTAATTAATTAATTTTCAAAGTCAATTTGACCAATTAAATTTAATTAATTGTATTGGTCAAACTTTGACTTTAAATTAATTATTACATTAAGTTAACTTTGACTTTCAAATTAATTAATTTAGAAAATGTAATAAAGTATATATCTTATAAAAATATTTATCGACTCCACTATAGGATAAATATTGAATTATCTTCAACTATTTAATGGAGCTTACTGAGTTATCTTCTCTGATTATGGATCCACTACAAAGTCTTCAATTGTAGAAAATAAACTTGTTTGCAATTTAATAAAGAAAGACAATAAATAACAAACCAATGATAGAAATATTTATTTTCATTAAAATAAAACTGAAAACAAGTCTGATACAACGTTTAAGCATAAATCATGCTTTGAGTTTAAGACTTTTAGAACATTGGTTAAGACTAGTTTGATTGATTTTGTGAAGTACTCCCTCCGTCCCACTAAGCTTGGCACATTCCTAAAATAGTAAAAGTTATCCCTTTATAAAGGTGTGGATCCTACCATATTTATCACTCTTACACTACTTTATACAGTCTCTTTAATAATTGTGCCCAAAAGTTTTGTATCATGCTTATTTGGACAGAGGGAGTAGTTAATATATGTAAATTGTCTGACAATGAATTTGAATGAGAGGAAATTGTTAAAATGGTATATCCCCTTCATCTCATTTTGTTTGACACATTATATTATTATAATAGATTCGATTGAATATAAAACGTGTCAATTAAAGTGGGATCGATAAAGTTGATGGTAGTGGTAAGTAAATGTGAGCCCAGATATGAGATTGGGCCGGGCCGACTAGAATTAAATTAGAAAAGAAATCTGGTAGTAGAGTAGAAGCCCAGTCTTGTGCAAGGATTCAAATCTACCTCACAAATCAAGCAAGTTTGAGTAGTAAATTTTTATTTTGAGTTTTTCCTTTTAGTGCTGCTCTTCCAGGCTAAAAGATCAATTCGCATAAGATATACATACAAAAATATACTCATAATATATATAATGAGTGTTATAAATAATATTATTTCTAACATTATAATTATTAACAAATTATTAAAATAAGTCACACTGTATAATTTTTATCAAGAAATGTTATGTACCCTCTGTCTCATTAAGCTTGACACAATTCCCTTATTTGAACATTCTACTAAGCTTGACATATTTCTAAAATAGTAAAAGTCATCCTTTAAAAAGGTGTGGACCCTACCACTTTTATCACTGTTACACTACTTTATACAATTTTCTTAATAATTGTGCCCAAAAATTTTGTGTCATACTTATTGAGACGGAGGGAGTATCATATACTGAAAATATAAAAATTGATAATTAATTAAACTAAAAATAAAGTAAAATATAATATAATTAGATATTACTTTCTATTAATGTCAATATTAGACAATCATTATTTTTAAAATAAAAATTATTTAGATGTTATAAATTTTGTATCGCACAAATTTAATGTGATGAATTTTCGAAAATTGTCCAATCCATTTACCTACATATTTTTGAATTATGCGTGATTAAATCACTGTGGCTAATTAGCGTACACAAATATTGTCATTTATTTAAATTAAGTTTCAGTTTTTAATAAAGGACGTTAGTAGTTAATACGATTCATTTTGTATTGAAATAACAAATATAATAAAATTATCAACTTTAATAATGAAACTCTGAAAGAAAATGGAATGACAAGAATAAAACGATGACATATGATTTAAGAAGTCGGCAGTTTATCGACAAGCAACACAAAATTAAACAGAATAATCAACATTCTTACATAAGTCGATCAAACGAGTGTGCATCACCATATAATTATAACATACGAAAACAATAAAATTTATAGTTAAGAAAATACGTTAGTAAGACGTAGAATGAATTAGCACACTATATATTTAGGTATATATACGTGGGGTGTGTAAATCTCTTTAAAGAACCTCCTCCTTTCTTAACAATTATGCTTATTCATGAATGAAAAATTTGTTATTTTTACGTCTCAGTAATAATTATTTATTTATTTTTAGATAATAATTAAGAAATATTTAATAATTATATATTATATAAAAATCAATTAATATTTTATAAATTAATTTTTATTCAAAAAAGAATTAATCTATATTAACGAGACGTTCCAAAAAGAAATACGGATCATTATTAAGAAAAGGAGAGAATATTATTAAAAATTATATATTTTTTAATTGATATATTTAATTATAATTTTGAGAGTATAATTGTAAAATTTTAGATCTCGCGGATTATATGTTACGAAAATTATACTCCCTCCGTCCACCAAAATGGTTTACGTTTTGCCATTTTGGGATTTACGCGAAAATAAACACATTTGAAACTTTCCTTTTATAGCAAGTGGACCCACCACTTCCACCACACACAACTAAATTTAAAACAATACTTTAAGTGGGACTCAAACTCCACTAACTACTCACAACTAATTTAAAACAATATATGAAGTGGGACCCTAACTCCACTAACTATATATCCCCAATTAAATCAAAACACAATATTAAAACGCGTGCCGGGTCAAACCGTAAACCATTTTCGTGGACGGAGGGAGTATTATTTTTTATCTTTTACAAATTATTTATATTTTGACACATTACTCATTATTGTTTTCACGTATTACATAATTTTTCATTTGAAAATTTTCTTCCTTCCGCCAACAACTAGGTCAAGGCCTCCATCACGTTGTCATCCAATGCCACGACTTCCGCTTCCATCTCCTTATCTCTCTACACATACGTCCAACTTAAGATCGACAAAGTCACCTCCAACTACATTGTGTACCTAGGAGACTATAAAGACATCGACGCAGTGTGGCTCTGCTGCCGGAGTGCAACCACGTGTTCCATTAGAGCTGCATTGATCTATGTATGGCCCATATTTCGGAACTTCAATGAAAGTGATGGAGGTTGCATCACGTTTAGTTATATGCAAAGTTAAAGGAGAAACCATACATAGTTGGTTTCATTTTTTTTGTGATACGTATATTTGATCACGTTTTATACAATGCAATGTTCACATTTGGTTATGTGTAACAGTGTAATGTTTAAGAAGAGATGAAGCACACATTATACTTGCATTAAATATATAATATATTTTGTATTGTATATTAAGTAAAATGCGTTGTAATTTTTAAAAATAATGCATTATATATAAATTATATCAATG
>JAPKLX010000282.1:271784-287971 GCA_026898415.1 Leonotis leonurus
TTTGAAGAAAGACTCTTGGGTATAGAGCACAAATGCTCTGATACCACTCTGTCACGCCCGCTTTCTACTAAATCTAGTAAAGTCGGGAACATGACCAATGAAAGGAATAATCGACGAGAGTAAAACAATGAATATTCCTCTCAAAACATAAATCAAGGATTCATTCCGTAAATTCGTGAAGTCAGAGTCATAAGCTCATTACATCACATAACCAAATTAAGAGTTTAAATCTCGGTCTTATTACATGATAGTCTAGCAGCGGAACTGTAGGATCGCGTAACGAAATCCTACGTGTATGAAGACACGTAGAACCCCCAAGAGTCAGCTACTAGGAGACCGACAAAAAGCCCAACGTAGCACCCACGTCTTCTTTGTTCTTAACCTGCACGTTTAGAAATACATGCAGAGCTGAGTACAAATTGTACTCAGTAGACACGTGACGAAATCGCACACGTACATGTATAACTGTCAAGCCATTCTAAGTGATACATAGGGATTTTTGTCTCTAAAGCACCTATGTTCACAAAAGCATTTGTTTGAGAAAGCTCTATGTTCGACTGCAGTCCTAGTTCTTTGTAATCAACCATATCTGAAGCTTCTATGTGCCGGGGAAGTGGCCACTTCCCACAGACATTCGACCGGTCAACATCTAGATGACTCACGGTCCTGTGTACACTAGTCCGAGTAGTATATCTAATCTACTGGGACCCAAATTCGATTATACATATAACATATAGGCATCATACATAAATCAAAACATTTATGGCAAGACAGTGCTTTGAAAATATCTCGATTTAATTTTGAAGACATGCACACATATTTTTATAGAGTGAGAAAACCCTACTTGAGTAGTCTTGATTGGTGATTGCTTCGTTCTCGAGATGCGGATCCGGCCTCTCGTCGAAACCTTTAAATGAATCTTACGTGAAATACCTTTACAAAGTATGTCTAATACTTCTAAGTGTAAGGAAATATTATCCTTTACTATTTCGAGAGTTATGCTCGAGTCTTTAGAACTCGACTATTATACGAGTCTATGAGTTGTATTTCTAGAGGAGTCCTTTGGTGACTTCCAAGTCACTTTATGATTCGGGAATTTTCTTTACCCAAATAAACAATTATTGGGTGATATAACTAGAGGCATTTCTAAGTTAATATCTCGATCTTTAAATCGAGATAAGAAATTTCTACTTAAGCTAATTAAATTTTATTAACATAATCTAAGCATGATTTTAAATCATTTCTTATATGACTAAATTCTAATTAATCAATTAAGTTCTAATTAATCAATTAAATTCTAATTTAGAAATTTAATTGCTAATTACTAATTTAAATCTCCAAAATTTAGCTTTTAAAATTATACTCTTGGACTTAGCCCAATTAATTTAAGTCTTGACCCAAGTGATAGATCTTAGCTTAATTAAGTCAATTAAGTGAGCTCATTCTTAATAGTAAGTCAAGCCCAATTAAAAGTGTTATTTGGTCCATCATTTTATTAATTCTCGGCCCAATCACCTACTTACTCGGCCCAATTAATATTCCAGCTTAAGCCCACTCCTTATCTGATTAGTTCATTTTCTGGGCCCAATTCGTTTTATTTCTGGGCCCAACCTAACTAATATCCGGTCCGTTAACCCAGTCCATGTTCTAGACTCTTCAATCCTAGGGTGAAGATCCTCTACTGTTTTGGAAAACACAGCACCCAGTGCTGTGGAGAAATACGACGTCGTTTGAAAACAAATTGATGTCACCCCCATTAGTCACTGTAACCGCTAATTATTATTTAATTTATTTATACATTAAAACAAAACTATTTACGCTTCTTTCCCTCCATTTCCTTACTTCCCTCCACTTTCACCTATTTTTCTTCTTCTTCCCCCATTAGTCACTGTAATCACTAATTTTTTTTTTTTTTTGATATTATCGATAGAAGGCAAGTGACATTACAGTCAACAAGCACTTGTGCAGTTGTGCTAGCAAAAGCCAAATTTCTCAGTCGATTATATTTCTCAATCCATCGCCATTTTTTTTCCTATCACGCCATGCATTTCTTCTCTTTTCCCTAAATAATCAAATCCTTATTTATTTACTTCTTCTCATTCTCCATAACAATGAAACTTCAATTTGGGTCACCTCTGATTATGGTTATTCAAGGTATTTCTTTAATTAAATTTCTACTGTATTTATTATTTTAACACCACAATTTATTAAGTTGTTATAATTACTATTATTTTCTTAATTATTGAAATTAAAAATAGAAGTTCATATTCAAATTTCACAGGTAGAATATTGCAAGAGATATGCAAGAAACCGAGGATTGGTATGAAATTTTCCTATTAGATATGCAAGAAATCGAGGGTATGTGATTCAGCTTAAGGTGACTTTCTGAACTTTTCCTATTAGTGAAGCTTTTGTAAATTGAATGGATTCTAGTGTAGATTTAGAATCGAAGCCGAGGATTGATATGAAATTTGATAGTTTAGATGAAGCTTGGATATTTTGGGTTCAGTATGGAGGTAAAGCAGGATTTGGAGTGAGAAAATATTATTATAACAAAAATCAGAAAACTGGTCATATAACATCATACAAGTATGTTTGTTGTAAGGAGGGTGTCCGTAAAGCTGACAAAAGAGATTCTTTGACGTTAAATCCTCGACTTGAGACTCGAACAGATTGCAAAGTAAGATTTGGGGTCACGTATGTGGATGGTAAATATAAAGTAAATGAGTTTGTTGAAGAGCATAATCATCCTCCCCATCTTCCAGAGACAGTTCATATGTTGTCTTCACAACGCAAAATTACAAAAATTCAGGCACACGAGATGGATTTGGCAGATGATGTTGGTCTTAAACAAAAATCAACTTATAACTTGATGAGTAGACAAATAGGAGGGAGAGACAACCTTGGTTATACCATGTTGGATGCTAAGAATTATCTACGATCCAAGAGACAGAGAAGCATGGTATATGGTGAAGTTGGTTGCTTGATGGGATACTTCCAACAAAAATTATCTGAAAATCCATCATTTTATCATGCTTATCAAATGGATATGGAGGAACATATAACTAATGTGTTTTGGGCAGATGCAAGAATGTTGATTGACTATGAGTACTTTGGTGATGTTGTATCATTGGATACCACACATTGTACGAATTATGCAAATAGACCACTTGCTATCTTCTCAGGTTTCAACCATCATCGAAAAGCCGTAATTTTCGGTGCAGCACTTATGTATGATGAGACTGCTGCGTCATTTAAATGGTTATTTGAGACTTTCTTGGAGGCACATAAGCAAAAAATGCCTCTCACTGTATTTACAGACCAGGATCAAGCTATGGCAAAAGCATTGAGTGAGGTTATGCCCGAGACAGCTCATGGATTATGTACATGGCACTTAATGCAAAATGGCATCAAACATCTAGGGAATTTTATGAAAGAAGGATCATGTTTCTTAACAGATTTTAAGAGGTGCATGTATGACTTTGAGGATGAAAATCAGTTTGAAGCGGGTTGGTGTACCTTATTGACACAATTTAATCTCCAAGAGAACAGATGGATGAAACAAATGTACAAAATAAAGGAGAAATGGGCAAGTTGTTACATGAAAGCTTTCACTACACTTGGTATGAGAAGCACACAACTTAGTGAGAGTGTTAATTCTGATGTCAAGAATGGTATGAAGCCCAATATGAACATTGTGCAATTCTTTAAGAATTTTGAGCGAGTTGTGGATGAAAAGCGGTATAACGAGCTAAAGTGTGATTTTGATGCACGCCAGAAGTTACCCAGATTGAACTTGGTGAGCTCTCCTATGTTACAACAGCTTTCTAAGGTTTATACCCCAACCATCTTTGACCTATTCCAAAAAGAATTTATTTTATTCGCAGCTGCATACATAAAGCATAAGAGTGAAATTCAATCACCATTTGAATATGTCATTGGACTTGTCTATCGTGATAGAGAATGGAATGTGACATATGATCATGATACAAAGATGGCTTCATGCAGCTGCCGAAAATTTGAGAGAACTGGATTAATATGTTGCCATATTGTCAAAGTGTATGATGTAATGGATGTCAAAATACTTCCAGAGTATTATATTTTGAAGAGGTGGACAAGAGAAGCTAGGAGTGGCATAGTACAAGACTACATAGGTAATGAAGTTGAGGAAGATCCTAAATTACAAAGTTCAAAAAGATACAAAAGACTCTGCCTCATGCTTGTAAGATTGGCTACGGAAGCTTCTCTTGATCCATCAACATTTTCTATGGTACATGACACAATAAATGATCTAAGCAAGAAGGTGATGGAGATGCATTTAACAAAAGAGGGTCAACAAGATAGTAACAATGTGAAGATCTCTACAACAATCCCCTCAAGTACTCCGGCAAAAGGATTTAAGAAGAGACCTCTTACCAAAAGAACAAAACGGTTGAAGAGTTGGGTAGAACTTCAACCAAAACGAAGAAAAACAAGTCGTAAAGTCAAGGTATGTAGACTTACTATATTTCTAAGCTTTTGAAAAATTATGAAAATCGTATAATAAATATTTTTTAAATATTATAGGTCCCTGAAGCACAAAGTAAACATGTTTCTACGACACCTACATCTCATGAGTGCCTACAGGGAACTATAGACCATTTAAATTTCACCGAATTGTTGATGGTATGTAATATTTTATTATATCAAATTTTTATTTATAATTAGTGTTAATTATTTTTATTTTTTCTTTCATATAGGTACCTTTCAATCAACCTTTAGATTCTTTTGATAGAATGTATTTCAATGGAGATACATCTAACCTCAATCAAGATCAAGCTTGTTGAAATTGAGCTTTTCTGATGTTAATGATGATAAGTGAAATGTAATTCTCTTAACATAATTTTGGGATTTTAACTAGTTTGAACATTCCAATCATATTCTTTTTGTGATGCTAATGTGCATAATTTTTGTGGAATGTAACTAGTTCTATGTAATTATAATATATTTTTGTATTAAATTAGAACTGTTTTTATATGTGTAAATATACTCTCATGAGGTATCCTTAGAAATAGCAAGTCGTTAATTATAGGTGGATTTAGTATCTATATTCAGGTGTACAATCGTAATTCAATTTCTGTTACCATAGAAAATTCAATTTCTGTTACCATTCACGAAACAAACATGTCATGTAATGTAACTTCTCCCAAGCAAAACGTGGACTCCCAAAGTAACAATCGTGTGTTCGGCAACCCAAAAAATACTGGGAAATATAATCGACTGAGAAATTTGGCTTTTGCTAGCACAACTGCACAAGTGCTTGTTGACTGTAATGTCACTTGCCTTCTATCGATAATATCAAAAAAAAAAAAAATTAGTGATTACAGTGACTAATGGGGGAAGAAGAAGAAAAATAGGTGAAAGTGGAGGGAAGTAAGGAAATGGAGGGAAAGAAGCGTAAATAGTTTTGTTTTAATGTATAAATAAATTAAATAATAATTAGCGGTTACAGTGACTAATGGGGGTGACATCAATTTGTTTTCAAACGACGTCGTATTTCTCCATAGCACTGGGTGCTGTGTTTTCCAACACAGTAGAGGATCTTCACCCAACCCTACTCCATTCTTACTCTCTCTTCCCCACATAAAACAAAATACGTCCGCCTCCTTCTCCTTTCTCCAGCGA
The DNA here is from genome assembly GCA_026898415.1 of Leonotis leonurus. Lineage (NCBI taxonomy): Eukaryota > Viridiplantae > Streptophyta > Magnoliopsida > Lamiales > Lamiaceae > Leonotis > Leonotis leonurus. The sequence goes on from JAPKLX010000282.1 coordinate 277,449, forward strand.
CGCTCGTCGCTTCTTCCCGGTTGCTCGGCCGCTCGCTTTCTTGCGCCGTTCGCCGTCGTTGTTGGTCTGTCGCTCCCTTCCTCGACTGGAATCAGACAGTGGCGCACCTTCAGCCCTTCGCCTCATCCCCCAGGTACCTTCTTTCTCTTTTAATGTTTGCTCATATTCTAATTTGCAAGGTTTATTATCCTCAGGTTGGTTTAAGGTTTCCGATCCGAATTGTTTCAACTAGAAGGCCAAGTTGGGGTCTGGGGCGAGTTAGGAGTCTAGCAGAGGCTGAAATCATGTGTTGAGGTCGACGAGCTCTGGCTCGGTCATGAGGGCGGAGTTTCGGTTACAGCTCGAGTGAGCCGATGGGTTAAGGTAGATGAGTTCTCCCTCCTGATTTCTTAACTTCGTTTTTTTTTTTTTTTACTGATTTTCCCCAATCTGTGAGGTTTAAAAAGTGCCTTATATTTCCTTAAGAGTTAGAGGTGAGGAGATCTAAATTTTGTTCTTTAATTCAGATAAGGAACAACTTAGCATGCTATGTTATGAACTAATCTAAAGTAATGAAAATCTAAAGCTTTTAGGTTGAGTTTGACTCTAAGGATAAACATTAAGCTCCATAGGTGACTGAGCTCTAAAAGTTATGCATTCATTTACTGAAGATATAAGTTTCAGTCCTTGTTAGATGAGTTTTAGTTTACAATCTGCTCTAAGTGTGCAAATGCCTCTTAGTTCCTGATTATGGGGTTGTTGTTATATTATGCTACCTTAGGTGTTGTCACTATAGCTTGAAGGGGAAAAGTCTTCATACTCATTTGCTAATCACATCTTTTAGGTAAATTCTTATGCAGCATGCCAAAAACTTTAAATTTGTATGTTCTGCATATATTGAAGTTTTGAACATAGGGGTAGGAAGTAAGTGAACTGAGATAATTGAACCTGTGTTTTGCTGGTGTCCTGAACTCTTACATAAACTTAAATAGGAGAAGAATGACATTAAGAGTTGTGGTTCAAGTCTTGATTACCTTAACGGGCTGGTTGTGTTGATTCAGCTTGGCAGGCTTCTTCTAAGTCTCTCCTTCTTTCTTAATGTGTTCAGTGTTTGAGTGCGTGTGTCTGTGGCTTGTAAACTTTCTAAGGTAAAAATGATGAGTATTTATAGGAGAGGGCAAAGGTTAAGGGGTGGTGGTGTGATTTGTTTATCCTTCTAAGAAATTTGCAGGGTGAAAGGGAAGAGAGGGCAGTGCCTTCGAGCTCTCAGCCCTCTTTTCACTAAAGCATCCTTCCACCCTTTTTCCCTATACTTGGATTATTACTAAAATGGAATGATTTGCTTCTGTTGAGAATATGACATTTTGTTTTACTTGTACAGGACACAGATTGCATAGAGTGTAGTTGTCAACCTAGGAATGCTTTCTCTGTTCCTACTTTTTCTCCTTGGCCGAGGTGTAGTGGCTGCAGTCCCATCCCTTTCCTTTCTCTTTCATTTGTCTCTTATTGCAGGTGATAGAACATGGGATGGCATGGAGGCAGGAAGAGAGCAGATTCTCATTCTTGTTTTTCTTCCCAGCTCGGGCAGCTCTCCCTTATTACCAGAATTTCCATTTTCCTTCTATGGTCTATTTCTCTTTTAGGTTTTCAATTTGGTTCCACTACTAAAAATAGAAGATTGTCTCTGTTCTGATTTGTAGATTGCACTATATTTGTTTAGGCTAAACAGCTTTTAACATGTTTTGTATCTTAGAACTCAGATTTCCCACTCCCCTTTCTAATGGTTGAGATTTTACTCACATTTGGTCTACATATACACAGCTGGTTGTAATGTATATTTATGTATATATATATGTAGAATCCTTCTCTCTTTTCTTATCATGACTCACTGTATACATGTATATATTTACGTGCTCACTAAATAAATTCTTCTTGTTTTACTACCCATGCATGCATCACAAACTGTATACATATATATTTTTTAACACACTTACATAATCAATTCTTCTTGTTTTACTAATCATGCATGTGCCATTTAAATTATAAGGTCACCATATCTTTTATTTCATAATAGATTTCCATATCACACTAACTAATCAATAAGATAATAACGGTCATCCACTAATTTATACTTAGTGATATTAGATTGAGTCCCACTACTCGATTTGATCTTATTCGCACGTTTTCAATATCCTTTGATTAATATGAATTAATTTTATTCATCTCGGTCCAATGTTCCACTTAGAATGAATATCAAAGTCCAAAATTTGAACTAGATCGGGATTAAAGAGGCGGGGCATTACATGACGTCATCTCGACCTTATCGTTCTTTGCAAAATGCTTTCCGAGTTTGTTAAGAAAAACCTTAGCCGAAATGATGTTCTCAGAATCGGGGCCTCTGAAGGCATCTAGAATGTTGTGCATCATGAACATAAGACTCGTGTGGTTAGAACGATCTCACCTCTCATATTCCCTTTTAGCATCGGGAGTGGTTGAGAGGTGCAGGTTCTTCTGCCTTAAAAGAAAGGTCTAGATCCATACAACCCAACACTATTTGCAAGTGCCATTTTCATTCCTTGAAATTAGACCCATTGAGCATGGGTAGTTGGTTGATGTTAGATGATATTGAGGCAATAGAAGATGAATTAACTAATTAGAACAAAATATACAAAACATGAAATGAATCAGAATTTGAACTAAAGATGTAGTACGCACAATGAAACTTTAGGTCCTAGCTAATGGTCAACGTATTAATCTCATCCCGAGATACCAAGCGCAACATCAATGTCTATCTTTTGGGCCTCCACATTGACTCCAAGCGGTACTCTCGACGTAGAGATCAAATGTTGACAATAAGGTCTTGTCAAACAACAACCAATCTTTGACTGATTTATTGCTCACACAAACTTACTTGATAATCGTCCCACAAAATGCGTAAACAACTCTGTCAGATGCGGATCGGCCTTTAGGTCGATCGACAAACGCATGAATTGTAGACACAACAACCATGATTAGGTACAGTAGTCTACACAAAAGCGGTTACTTTGGCGACATTTTGCTTCAACTAAAGCACCTAAAAGACGAAGTTAGGACGTGAGTCCAGCAGCTTCGGCGACCCGGCCCGGGTCGTCGAAGTCGCGAAGAAAAACTACCCCAGATCGGCAATCGCCGAAGTAGCGACCAAAATTCGGCGATTCGGGGCTGGGGTCGCCAGACTTGCTGCTGTCGAGGGAATTCCAATATCTCGCGAAAATACATGATTTCAGGCCAAAATTCATGCAATAATCGGGAAATCTAAGCATAAATCACATAATAAACATGATATTTTTCTTCCCCCACATGATTTGAACATTAACGCCATAGATTTACATCATAATCAACATAATAACATGATTGGCAAGAAACCCTAGTATACGCAGCGGTAATGAACAGAAAACAAAATTTCTCAATTCTGAACAGTACGAATCGAAGATAAACAGAAGGATCTACATTTAATCATCATACAATGACCAGATCTCAGAGAATCATGCATACAGTGGCCCTAATACCACTTGTTAGAATAAGATTTACATATGTAAACCCTAAAGCATAAATCTCTAGCATGATAAACCGAAACATTGTATGAAGATCGAACATTAGAAAATTAACAAGGATTTTCCATTGATGGGTTCTGAAGAGGATTGAGCAGGATTGGATGTCGGATGGATCTTCCAGAAGATCATACTTCTCTTGTTGTAGCGTCTGTTCCGATGGGGGAGAAGAGAACGCAGAGATTTCATGTCTGACTTATAGGGATCATCTATCCTTTTATATTAAATAATTTTATTATAATTATTAATTAATCCCTCAATGATTATAATAATATATATATTATATATAATAGTAAATAATACGTTAATTGTGTCCAGATTGAGATTAAATGAAATTAATCTAACAAACATCTCCTAGTAGTGTAGCTCTCTCCTTAAGTATTAATAATATAAATTTGTGGGAAAAGTTTAAAAGGATTTGCATTTGTGTGGATATTTACGATCGGGTCAACAAGTAATTTCATTGGATACAATTTGATGATTTTAAATATAAGCATAAGCATGCCTCCCCTTGTAATGTACCTCCCCTAGCACCAATAATTCATGGATTAATGTTAAAGAATACTATAAATTAATGGAATATTGGCCTTGTTGAACAAATGCATCACCATTCATTATTGTTTTCGAAGTCATATATGACCTGACCTACTTCCAATCTACTTCAAACACATTGTTTATAATAAATTCCCAATTTACTTCGTCTTAGTAACGAACTCTAGTAGTGACACTACTAGAAATTTAAACATACATGACACAGCATAGATGACATTTTTTTCACAAAATGTCATGTATGAGCGTATTTTTTTGCATAGATGACATTGTGAAAAAATAATGTGATCTATGAAGTGTGATTAAAAATATACATGACATTTTTTAAAATAATGTCATGCTATAATGTCATGTATCTATTACTTAGATGACAATATCATCAAAATGTGATCTATGGGTGTGTTTATAATTAATATACATGACACATTAATAAAAAAATGTCATCTATAATAGTGTTTATTTTCAAAAACCCCTTTTTTTCACACAGTCGAATTTCCCTCCCTTAATTTCTTCAATTTGCTTCTCCCTCCACAAACCCACTCCCATCTCTCAATTTCTTCAATTCATCGAACCCACTCTCATCTCTCAATTGTAAATTCTGAAATCTCCACAGACCCATCCTAGCTTAGCCGGAGGTCGGCCATTTCTTCCCCAGCGAATTCGCCGGCTACCCATCACCTCTCGCGCGCCCTCAGAATTAAGTTTTTGCCGCCGCCGCCTACCCTGCAGCTAGTCGCCGCCCAAGCAAGGTATGTCTTCAGTTCTTCTCAAATCGCCAATGCTATCTGCTGCCTATTGCTCAAATTTTCTATTGCTGAAATCGATTGTGCTAAGCTCTGTTTTCTGTTGAAAATCGATTGTGCTGTGCTCTACTTTCTGTTGAAAATCGATTGCTGCTGTGTTGAACTCTTTCTTTGGAAAATCGATTTGCTGAGCTATATTGATTGTTGTAAAATTTGATATTTCAATTTGTTGCTGTGTTGTGAATTGAATTCGTTCAATTCTTGCTGGATACTACTGCTGCTGGTCTTTGCCTTGAGAGTGCAGTGAATTCTGCTGTGCTTATTCTGAAATCTGAACACTTGGGCTTCTATCTACTGAACACTTGCTATCTGCTGCCTATTGCTCAAATTTTATGTTGCTTAAACTTCATTACTTGTCTGGACTGCAACCTGAAATTCACTGATTGATCTCAGTTCTTTGAACGTGCTTAATCTGGTTCTTTGAGTGTAGAAGACAATATCTCAAAAATCATTGAGTGTAGAAGACAATATCTCAAAAATCAGAGGTTAATTTTCTTTTATTAAGATGTGATGCTGCTTATAACTTTGAGACTAGTTTGAATCATCGTGGACTTCTTTGATCTGTAGATAAAAGAAACTGTCTAGAGTCATTCTGTAGTGTATTTTTATTCTATGAATGTGGCCTCCCTTATCTATGCATGTTAGAAGAGGTTGGTGAGCCACTTACTTCTGTAGGTCAGAAAGCTTCTATGACTACACATCTATGCCTTACACCCCACTCCCAGTGTTGTATACAGGGTTCTATCTAATTAAGTTGTTCTCTTATTGTAGCCAGTGGAACTTTGGACTGCTAAACAATTAATTAGCGTGTTATTGCGTCCCCATGCAAAAAGGAGAGTATATGTAAATCTTACTATAGCAGAAAAGAGTTATGGGAAGTCTAGAGAAACTATGTGTCCAAAGGATGGATTTATGTATATTCGTAATAGTGAGCTCATCAGCGGGCAGCTTGGGAAGGCTACATTAGGTCAGTATATTATGTTTTCTCAATTTTGTTTGAATGCTGATTGTATCTCTCTCCCCATATTATGGTTGTACTTATCTGACAATCACTTTTTGTATCTATTATCTAATACACTCTTTAAGTGAATAAAATCTGCGCTATAGCTCATGTAGGCAGCTCAAATTTTCGGTTTAACATAAGTGAATGATATAGCTAATTTAGGCAGCTCTATTAATTATGTTTTATTTGGTTGATTATTTATTTTGTATGAATATAGTTGGAGTCAGGACCACGCTTGTATGGGCTGTAGGGTTAGGTTTGCATCTCTTATTTATTGTTACTTTTATCGCAGTTAGGAAAAAAGACTTTGTATAAGAATTCTGGATGGTATCGTTAAGACCTCAGTGTGAGAAGTCTTTTTCAATAAAGTTCTATCTTCAGCGTCAATCGCCTTTACTCTATCTCTCTTGCTCGCTGGAAACTCAATATACTTTAACATCTTGTTTGCAATTTATTTGTATCTAAAGTTTTTACTTGCAAGATTATGTCCAAAAGACCAAACACTACAGTGCATGCAACTCCATTCAAGCTGTAGTTTACTCGGAAAATTTCTGTAAAGCTAAAAATTTCAAAATCTGAAATATTTCAATATCAACAAAATTATTATCAAGTATTTACAAATTATTTATCTTATGTTTCAGGTTTGAGATACTATTTTTGTTACTCTATGCTGTAAGTAGTTTACAACTTCACTAAAAAGAATAGATTAGCCTAATGGTAGCAATGAAAATGACACTCCTGTGTGTTGATTTAATAAATATTTTAGTACAATTATCTACTAAAGAAGAGAAAGAGATAAGGAAGTATGAATTGATTAACCATGGGACAGTATAAACTTTCACTGCATAGGATAAGTTTTTTTTTTTTGATCTCGTGTGATTCATGCATTTGATTGCTCACTCAAATCATCATATACAATTCTATCAAATTTTCTTCCCACTTTTTTGGATGCAAGGATTCAAGTGGTGGATTCTTAGCAAGGATTGCCAATGGTGAATAACTTAAGTACTAAAATGAAACAATTAGGATAAATCAGTGTAGTTAAATTGATTTTTTGTGTGCATATAGTTACGTAATGTCCCTGCACCCTTTAGTTGTAAAACGGCTAGTGCAATCCTATTTTATAGTCTTTGGTGCTTTCCAGTGGTCTGTGGACAACATAAAAAATAATGTAGCATAGCATAATATGAGTTCCTTTTCTTGAAATTTTTAATATATCACATTTCTTGATCTAACATCTTCTGTTGTGCTGAGATCTCTTATTATTTTTACTCAACCAAGTAAACGGCTATTAAGGCCTGGATATTTGTTCATTAACTTGTATCTGAAACTGAAATGTAGTGTACGTACTGCGTTTCAGTACTTGCATGACATGTTAAGAGTAATGATTCGTATATACGTTGGCCAAGCATAAATATATTCAGCATGGCCACTTGCTGGATTGCAGTGGCTGCTCTTTGTATCACGGTTCCAAGTTTGAAATGACATCATAAATTATTGATGTGCGATGATGTGTCACATAGCCAAAGAAATTTTAGATGCACAAACTGTATTTGGTCAAGCTGGGTACTGTGAACGATGATGGATCAGGATGTTAGCTCCATTGCCTTTTTCTCTGACTTGACTGTGTGAACTTACATGCTTAAATCTGGTATTGAGTGCTTACCAGGCTACCAGCTATGACTCTAAAGTTGTATTTACTTTATCATGCTGGTGTCCATGACAGTTTCTCAAGGGACTTACTATTACGGCAGATCAAAAAAAATTCTTTCGGAAGGCTATGCAGACATACTATGATGCTGTTGTGGAACTTCTTTTATCTGAGCATGCTGTAAGGACTTTGTAGTTGAGCTTTGGTGTTAGATTACTATTGTGTTAATTAGTTTCTACTTTCTAGATTTTTTTGTCCTTCAAGTGTCTAAGCTTTTCAATTTTGTGCAATATTCAAGAAATGTATAATGTTGTTACATTAGAATAGTATGTTGGGTAGGGATGGGCCATTGAGTATAGTGAGAGTTGAGGCAGGTTAAAGGTTTCGTGAAAAAGAATAAAAGGAGTAAATAGAATTAATTATGAGAAAATGGACACTAGTAAGCAAGTTAAGGCACATTGCTAAATATATATATATAAAAGGGTGGAAGATTAAGATTTAATGGAGATAAAGAATAAAAAGGTCATGTTGTTACCTATAACTCGAAAAGCATATATTCACATGTTATTTTAATTTTTGAGAATACATAGAGATAAAACAATTTAATTGATGGTGCATGATTGAATTTATTTAGACTTAAAAGAAGCAATATTACACCAGAGATTTGAAAAAAAGATTTGTGCATAACATTGATTTTGATTTGTTCAGTGCTACGGCAGCTAGCTGGAGGATTCCTTTTTCTGCTTTCTTGTACGTTCCTAGTCCTCCACATCCTCAAGAATTGCCTTAAGTTTGCAGGTATGATTTTATTCTATTAATCAGAATCTGATGAATGGCATGTTGCCCTTTATGTGTTTGCTGAAATGACTGACCCAATACTGTTTTAGTAGTGTTAAGATTTTAAAATAAATAAATATTTTTAAGGGATTTGTTTGGTCTTGGGGCAGTGATAGCAACAGAATTAGAGAATTAACACAATCAAACGGAACGCCGTTTGCCTAGCCGCCAGGCTCCAATTATTTCAATAATCCCCAGATAAATCCAATTAACCCTAATAACAATATTTTATACTATAATCAACTACCAAAAATAGAATTAAAACTAAGCTAATTAAACAACCCCTAAAGCCCAAATAAATTAAAACATAACCAAATAAATTAAAACATAACGTGAATGAGGCAGCCCACGAAAGTGGACTCAATCCCGACTCCGCCGACGGTAGACCAACAAAGGCCGAGGTTCAGCAGTGTCAACTACAGGCTGATCTCCCTCTCCTTGCTCGCTATCAGGCAGTAATTTGCATCTAATTATCATAATGTCTTGATAACCTATGAACAACATGCATAATTACAATCTCTAACTCTCTATTTCAAGTCATTTATCATAATTTTGATGCAGACTTTCCTCATATGAAAACGAAGAGATGACTAAGTTTGAATTTTGGATAAATTCTTTTAATAAATAAATGTTGGATTAATTGCTTAATTAACTATTTTTATTGGAGAATATATGTGTAAGAATATAGAGAAATAAAAAAGGTTGGAATGAAAGAAATGGGAGCTTTAGGAAAAAGCAAGTTAATTAGATTGCACAGTTGCAGCAATTACCACTTGAAAAACTCTTGGATTTTTGAGACTATCACCGTATGGAATACTAATGCCGATGCACTATACTGCACTGAAGCAATCATATTTTTAACGTAGTAGTAATTAATTAATGTAGTACTAATCGTGTTGCACTACCTAGCTAGTTCTAATAATATATATTTCAGTTTTACCTTGTGAAAACAGTAGAAAAACCATTGTTTTGATCACATTTATAGGTAGTGGGGATGCGTTTAGGCAAAACAGAGATGAGTATAAATTCACAGCAAAATACTCAAGTTGCAAAATATCCTTACTACCTCATTCCTGTTCTTCACGCTTGTGATACTTTGAATTGCTATTGTGACAAATATGCATTATGGTAATTGTAATTTATTCCCTCCTGAAACTATAGGTGGCTTACATGTACTGGATTCAAGTCTATACGCTCAAAGGAGCACATGATTTACTTATGGTAATCATCACTTTTAGCTGTTGATCATTACGTCTCTTTTATTTGGTTAGCCATTGTTTATCTGCTTTTTTAGTGCTGTAACTGATTCATTCGTTTGCGGACACATTTCTTATTATTTTCACCTAGTGAAGTTCTGTAACTTCATGGAATGACCAGATGGTTACAATCATAAAGTTTCTTAGCATATGCTAGGATTATTTTAATGTACACAAAACTTCTCACACCTCATAAATTTTCAATGTCATATGTTCTTGTCTACATTGTACTTTTCAGAAACACTCTTCTCTCTCTGTCTGCAGAGCAAGAGGCCATGCTTTCCGAAGTTGGAATCCATAAAAAGTGCAACAGCTGATATTGTGAGTCTCTTTCTTCCTTGTCTGATAAGGTATTATTTGATTTGTTTTCCAGAAAAAGGTATTATTTGATTTGTCTGATAAAAAGTGCATCATACATGTTTTTAATATATTTGTTAATGTATTTTGTTATTGTTGAAAGCTGACAGGCCTTGTAAGGAAACCTGTGAAGTTGAAATGGCAAGGGACTGGTTGCTCAACCGTGGAAATCTCAGGACTCGACATCGGTTGGGGTCAGGTAATTTATAACCAAAATTTCAATCCGAACCTCTTTATGGTGATTCAAGATATGGCCATCGAAATATCCCAAGTATAACTCAATGATTTATTAGAATTGGAACTCATTTCATGGAACTCATTTGTCTGTACTGTAAATTATTGGCAGAGGACGCCCTTGTCATATGATCAAGAACAAGGTGTTATGAAATTGTGCATGCAAGCAGGGTCCTTTGCAGGTCTTAGATTGAAATGTGAAGCTAGTGACAATATTGCTTTGATCGATGAAGAAGTTTGGTGATTTTGGGCATGGTGATTCAA